>PVKS010002402.1:13433-93985 GCA_004027875.1 Aplodontia rufa | reverse complement strand
GGTATCTGTGGGTTTTGCCCCCAGTTGACGCCTAAATGTGGCCCAGCTAGGGCTGAATGACCACCACATCCTCCTCCTGCTGGTGCCCTGGGCCTGGCCGGCCAGCGGGAGCCCCCTTGGTGGAAGCTTGTGTTAAAGGGTCATAAAGTGGGGCGGCGCTTGGCAGGGGCGAAGGTCGCTAAGGCAGGAACTGCACCAGCCCAGACTCCAGGCAGCTGGACCGTCCCATCAGAGGACAGTTGCCAAGATGGGGGCTCAGGCCCTGCTGTGGCCTCCCCTGCTGCTGGCACTGCTGACAGCACTGCTTGGACAGGCCCCAGGAGCCCAGGCCCAGGGTAAGTGCTAGATGAGTGGGAGGGCTACGGGCCTGGGCCTGGAAGGCCTCAACCTTTCCTCTCCAACTTCCCAGGCTGCTCTGTGAGACCGGAGACCATCACAATGGAGGAGAACTCAAATATCACCGAGGCCCTGGCAAACTTCACTGTCTCGGAAGGCTATCATGTAGCACTCGGACCTTTGTCCACCCCCTCTACATTTCGGATAGAAGGAAACCAGCTCTTTCTCACCGTGATTCCTGATTATGAGGTACAGATGGTGGGTGGGTGGGGTATGTCTCACACACATGGGCAGCCCCCAGCCCTCCCTGGAGAAGATCTGGGGGTGGTAAGGGCTCTGGACTCCCAGGCATCCACTGATACTTTGGGCCCAATCCTTGGCCGGGTCAGGCCCAGGGGACAATGCTGCCCAGTGCCCGATGCCCTAACTTACCACCAGTGATGGGAACCCTGGACGAGCACCTGTCCTCAGCCTTGGGCTCCCGGCCTGTGGAGTGGGGGCGTGTGCCGCCGCTATGCAGGTGACTCACAGGGCTGGTCTGCCTCCACAGGAGAACTCCGTCCTACAGGCACAGGTGGAGTGCAGGAGAGGGGACACTGTGGTGAGTGTGCCCTATCCCCGCCTGCCAGGCACACCCAGGGTGTGTTCACAGGCAGCCCGTCAGTGCTCCTGTGGCTGCACCTACACTTCCTCCTGCCCAGACTGCCCTGAGTGTCAGGCTTATGACCCAGCTGAGGACACACCGTCATGGACACTGGGCCCCACACCCATACCCAGAGTGCCCTCACCTGCTGACTGATCTGCCAGGCTTGGTCCTCACTGGCCTGCTGCCCTCCGTGGGCAGATGTTGGCACTGCAGACCCAGAACACCTCCGGCTACCTCCACTTCCCACTAGGGCCTCAGCCACTAGCACTTCCTTTCTGGAACCTTCCGACTGATCCATTTGCTCCTCTCTTGCCCCTGGCCCACCTCACCCCCTGTTCATATGGTAGGTCTCCCGAGATCCTAGTAAACCAGGCCTTGCCCAGCACAGCCAAGAACGTCCACAGCTCCTTTCTCACCTGGAGTCAAAGTCAAATTGCTGTTGTGGCGGGCAAGGCTGGGGCGTGTGGCCTCCGGCTGTGTGCACGGGAACATCACCTCATGGGGGACCCCAGCCCTCATCCGACACACATGCCCCTGCCTACTTCATTACTTGAGCTTTTATTAGGGAATGCTTGCAGAAACAACAGGCGCGTCCCCAGCTCCACTGTGAGCACCTGCATGCCCTTCCCTTGGCTGGCATCACCCACAGACACCTCAGCACGTGTCTCTTGTGGGTCAGGACCCCTCCTTCTGCACAGCTCAGTGGCAGAGAGCTTGCCCTTTGCCTCCCATGTGAGGTGACCCTGTCCCATCCCCAGCACCACAAAGCCAGGGTTGGTCTTGAGAAGGGCAGTTCTTCCCCAGCAGGCTGCCCTCCTGGGCACAGGGTCTGCCTCAATGTGCCAGGTGGGCTGTGATCCCTCACAGGCACTTTCCGAACCGAAGATTCCTCCTCCCCTTCTTAGTTCTGAAGACCCACCCCATTTGTCCCCAGAGTCCTTGCCACCTCCTGCCACAGTTTGTGGCCTTTTGTCTATGGTCTGCAAGCCCCAGTGAGGACGGGAACCCCAGGGAAGAGGCACGTCTCTCATGATCCCCAGAGCCCAGCACTGAGAACTGGGCTGGGCCCTGCTACCTCACCATTGCCTGTCAGGCAGATGCCCAGACGTGCGAGTGTTGAACGAATGACCACATGAACGGGTGGATGACAGATGAGCAGATGAAGGCAGGCAGGAAGGGTGCAGCACCAAAGCTCAGCTCTGCAACCGGGAGGGGACTGGACCAACACCTATGAACCCTGCAGGTGACATACCTTAGGGTGCTGGTGATCGTGTTGGACATCAATGACAATGCCCCAGAGTTCCCCTTCACCATCAAGAAGCAGGACGTGGAAGAAGTGAGTTGGGTGGAGCCACAGCCAGTGCTACCTGGGCTGGGATGGGTGTGGGGCCAAAAGACTAGAGGTTAGGTGCTCCACCACTGGATTGGTCCATGGGGGCCACGCGTGTGTCCATTAACATCCTCTCCACCCCAGGACACCAAAGTGAACACTATAGTCATCCCCGAGGAAGACCTGACAGCCACAGACAAGGACAAAAATGACATCTTATTCTACACCCTGCAAGAAGTGACCCCGGTCAGTGGCACCCCAGCCTTGCCCAGCACTGACCCCTTGGCTTCTGAGCCACTATTCCTCAATCTCCCAGGGGCTCAGCTGTGGCTCCCCCTCCCCAGGGCACTGGCAGCTACTTCTCCCTTTTGGGGGTAAACAACCCCGCCCTGAGGCTGGACCGGGCCCTGGACTACTACAAGTGGCAGAACATGACCTTCCAGCTGCTGGTGCGGGTGAGTGGCCCCTGTGAGTCCTGGACACTCAGGCCCTGTCCAAGGTACCCCCTGCCTGACGTGGTAAGGGCTGTTACAGGACACCAGGGACGAGTATGTGGAGCCCAGCCACACGGCCACCGCCACCCTGGTTCTGAATGTGCTGCCGGCCGACCTGCGGCCACCCTGGTTCCTGCCCTGCTCCTACACAGATGGCTACGTCTGCATTGAAGCTCAGTACCAGGGGACCATCCCCACAGCATACAAACTGGTAACAGAGGTCCCGGAGGGTCAGGGGCAGGCTTGAGTGCAAAGTGGGGGTCCAGGAGGCTCAGGGTGGAGCCAGGACTGGGCCTGGTTCCCCTGGGGCCGATTTTGGAACAACTGTGAATGAGAGTTTCCTCACAAGCCTCCCACCTGGCCCAGTACTGCTGCACTAGCTGCAGCTGCCCTGAGGAGTGCCTGCCTGTGAGGTCAGCCAGCTGTGGGCTGGGGGTCAGGCTGCAGCCAAGGGACAGCTGAGCAGCCCCCTTCCTAAATATTTGCCTTCCTATCGGGCCTGACCCGCTAGTGAGGGTCCAGAGGATGCCATGGAGTTGCACTGGGGCTGCACTGACTCAGACAGGTGCTGCCCAGCCTCTCCCCGTCCCCTCTCCCTACTGTGCTCCAAGTCCCTGTTTCAGACCTTGAGGGCAGTGGAAGGGCCAAGCTGGGGCCATCTGTACCAGCCTCACAATGTCCCCACTTCCAACAGCCATCTCCTCTCATCCTGAGTCCGGGGCCCATCTATGCTGTGGATGGAGATCGGGGCATCAACCAGCCTATCATCTACAGCCTTATGAGCGGTGAGAGAAGACTTTCCCCTGTCTCCAGTGACATCCCAGACCCCGTCCCTGTCCCCACCTCAGGCTCAGGCAGAGTGGACCAGGGCCTGACCTCTGCTATACCTCCTCCCAGGAAACACGGACAACACCTTTGCCATTGATGCAGACTCTGGCAACCTCACCATGACCAAGAGTGTCCCCAGCCCCACGATCTTCCGTCTGGTGGTCAAGGTGGGTGGCAGTACAGGGTCTCCTGGCTCGCCAGGTCCCAGCTACAGCATGAACTGTACCATGCAGGGCCTGCTGCTCACCACTGCCTCCCCTTTCCCCAGGGTGAGCAGGCTGATCTGGCCCGTTACTCGGTGACCCAGGTCACTGTGGAGGCCCGCCAGGCCATTGGGAGCCCACCCAGATTCTCCCAGAGCGTGTACCGCGGCACAGTGACCCCTGGCTCTGGGCCTGGTGTGACTGTCATGGACGCGGCCTCCCCGTCCCAGCCTCTGAGGATCTGGGCTGAGGACCCTGAGTTCCCAGTATGCAGCCCCTTCCTGCCCACCCAGGAACCCTACAACCTTGCCCAGCCTTGGGGTCTACCTGGCCTCCTCTCTGTGTGGGTGGGCTTGGGATGAACAGTGGGGACCCAGGACTTGTTGTGGCCACATCCAGGACCTCAATTCGGAATTCACTTATCAAATCACCAACTGCTCGGAGTTCCAGATGGATGGGGAGGCTGTGCTGACCACTGTAGCAGTAGAGCAAGCAGGAGTCTTCTACGCAGAGGTGGGGAGGCATGTCTGAGGGCAGGGTGGCTGCAGAGGGGCTCTGGAGGGACAAGCCCCCCTTCCCGCCCCAGGTGGAGGCCAGGAACAATGTGACCACGGGTACAGCGACCACTGTTGCTGAGATTCACGTTACAGAGCCCACTTCCACAGGTAAGCTTCTGGGAGACCCCCATGCAGAGGAGGTATTCTGGGGGGCAGAGGCAAGCCCAGCACTATCCCTGGCTCCCTAAGGCCCCCAGAGCCCCCAACATCCCCAGAGAATGGAAGAATAACTGGGTCCCCCAGCAGCACCAATTTGGAATCCCCCAGGCCTCCTGGGACCTCACAGGGATCCCCAACAACCAGTTCTGAGGGTGGCAGCGGCCCTCTCCCACCCTCAGGCACAACTCTGAGCCCACCCACCTCGCCCACACCTGAGGTGTCCCCCAGTATGGGAGTGGGCACCTCCCCTGGACCAGCCACACCCAATGGGGGCTCAGCACAGACCCAGAAGCCAGGGACCTCTCCAACAACGGTCCCCACTGCTGGAACGGGCACCTCCCCTGGACCAGCCACGCCCAATGGGGGCTCAGCACAGACCCAGAAGCCAGGGACCTCTCCAACAACGGTCCCCACTGCTGGAACGGGCACCTCCCCTGGACCAGCCATGCCCAATGGGGGGTCAGCACAGACGCAGAAGCCAGGGACCTCTCCAACAACGGTCCCCACTGCCGGAATGGGAACCTCCCCTGGACCAGCCATGCCCGATGGGGGCTCATTACAGACCCAGAAGCCAGGGACCTCTCCAAAGACTACCACCGCTGCGGGAGCAGGCACCTCCCGACCAACCATGCCCAGTGAGGGCTCAGCACAGACCCTAAATCCAGGGACCTCTTGGCCAACTGCCTCTGAGAAGTCCCCAGGTAGTCCCCATCCCACTTGCCCTACAGTGGCCTTCACCTTTCCTAACTCAGGACCTGGACGGTCCAGGGATGCCTCTAGGACAGGGGCCCAGGTGGAAACCCGAGCAGGGGGTCTGTTCTGATGAGAAGCAGTGAACCCAGGAGCCCACTCAGTTGAACTGGGAAGGCGTGGGGCCAGCAGCAAGGCTAGATTCCAGCTCCGAGAGCCTCACAGTTGCCAAGGCCATTTAGGATCTTAAGGAGAGCGCCCTGCAACGATAGGAGAGACACAGGATGGAGATTGAGACTGGACGGCTGGGCGCCCTGCGTGAGCACATAGGCCTGGCTGTGCTGGAGGCTGAAGCAGGATTGATTGAGCCCAGGATTTTGTCACCAGCCTGGGCAGTGTAGCAGGACCCTGTGTAAATAAGAAGAGAAGAAGAGGAACATTGTATCACACCCCCCTCCCCCAGGCCACACAGGACTGTGTGGAGCAGGGGACCCGGTGTTGGGCCCTATATTGGGGGCAGGGAGCAGGGAGTCTTGGTGGGTCTAGAGGTCTCCAGTGGTCACTGAGGTGTATCTGTGCAGCAGGCAGGGTACAGAGTCAGGGAGTCAGTCTCCTGCAGCTGTCCCTCAGAGAGTCCCAAAAGGCAGTGGCACAAGGTAGATTGCTGCCGAATGTGGAACTGGCAACTGAGTCAGGGTGACTGAACCCTGCTTCTGGTCCAAGTCCAACGTCTATTCATAATGGATGTAGAGGCTGCAGGAGACTGGATCACCCTAGCCTCTCACCCTGTGTCTCTCAGGGCTGCTTGTGGGGTCTTCCTGTTGTTTCCTCCCTGCAGCACCCTATCCTCAGGGACCCTGGGGCTTGGTACCTTTCCCTGTTGGGGTCAGCAGCACCTGCCCCTCAGAACCACAGCTCTGGAGGAGGGGGCAGCCCAGTCCCAGCTTGGTCTCAGGGTCCCTGGGCCTGGTGCAGGCTGGCAAGGATGTGATTTGGGTGTGCCAACAGTAGATGGCCATGTCTTCAACAGAGGATGACCGGCGCTTCTCCATAGTGGACATGGCTGTGCTGGGAGGGGTGCTGGGTGCGCTGCTGCTGCTGGCCCTCATTGGCCTTACTGTCCTTGTTTGCAAGCACTACGATCACCGGCTACGTTGCTGCTCTGAAAAAGCTGAGGTGAGGCCCTTTATGGGGGCAGGGGGTCTGTCAGGGTAGAAGAGGAATGGGAGAGGACCAGACAGGAAGGCAGAGTAGGAAAGATGGCGAGATGGAGGTAGACGGAATGTGGGGGGAGAGAGGGACGGAGTGGTGGGAAGAGATGGAGATAGCAGGGCATGAGCACATTCCCATAATCCCAGTGACTCAGGGAGGCTGGGGCAGCCTTAGCAATTTACCAAGGCCCTAAGGTAGCAGGACCCTGTCTCCAGGAAAAAGCTGGATATGTGGCTTTAGTGGTTAAGCACCACCAGGTGCAATACCCAGTTCAGAGAAAAGGGGGGAGGGATGGGGAGATGCAGATAGATGAAAGATGGAAGGTGAGATGAGAGAGATGGCCAGGGGTGGAGAATATAAAGGAGTGGGCAGAGTTGGAGAGGGATTGGCAGGGGATGGGCAGCCTGTCAACCAGGGCTCAGGGAGGACAGCAAGTGCAGATGCCAGGGTGGCAGAGGTAGGCAAGGGCAGAGAACCTACAGAGCCAGGGGCCAGAGTCCCTGATGCCTTCCTGTTCCCGCAGAAGCCCCAGACCAGGGACTTTGACAACCAGGCCTTCCTGAAAGATCAGGAGGACAACTGGGCACCTGCCCCCAGCCCGGAGCCAAGCTCTGCGCCCTCTGAGGCGCCACTGAAGCCACCCAGGTCTGCTAGCCCCTCGCCCCCCAGCCCCAAGTCCCCCAACCCAGCTCCCCTCTCCAGTGCCCCGGAGTCCCCCGAGGCTGCCAAGGCTGGTGACAGCCCCTCTGCGGTGAGATCTATCCTGACCAAGGACCGGCGACCCGAGGGTGGCTACAAAGCCGTGTGGTTCGGCGAGGACATCGGGGCTGAGGCCGACGTGGTGGTCCTCAATACGCCCACCACTGACGCAGAGGGTGTGGGCGACTCTGGAGACGAGGGCAGCGGCGATGAGGGCTGGGGTCCCCGCGGCTCTTCCGACGCCAACTCCACCTACATCTAGTGCGGCTCCTCCACCCGCCCCCAGACGATCTGGAGCCTGCGGTCAGCTCAGCCGCCCCCCTTCTCCCTCCGCATAATAAAACTTCACTTTCGAATCTCGGAAAGTGTGGAGCCAGGCGGGTGCGACGAGTGGGGGGGTCGGCTCCAATCTCTCCCTCCCCCAAGGGGAGTCGGGCGGAGCTCAGCGGCGCTTCTCGGAAACCAGCTGCTGCCCCGCCCGCGTAGCGGGCAGCTTCTACCAGCTGGCAGCTAGGAAGTTCCTCTCCTGGTCTAACCACGGTGGAGAAGGGAGACCCCACTGGAGCTCTCCACCTCCCCACCTCTCCACCCAAGAGGGGGTTCTTCGTTGGGGAAGGGGGCTAAGGGACCAGGGAGAACACCTGGGAAGACTTGTTTGGGAGAGGGTGGTCTCTGGGACCTCCCAGGGGGTGCAGTGTATAAGGTGGGCGGGGAGTCAGAACCAAGTTCCGCGCTGTGGGCAGGGCTCGTCCCGAGGGCCCCAGCGAGAAGCCGGGGTCTGCAGGCCACAGGCCCTCGGGTGGGGATTGAGCTCCCCCGGCTTTCCAGGGCCACTCCAGGTCGGACAGCTCCTGGATCTGCCCGACAAACGGTCATTGTGGGCCTCTGACACTCTTCCTTATAAAGATTACTATGAATTCCCTTCCAAAAGATCCCTTTCAAGCGTTGGCTTGTCCGGATAGCCGGCGTCAATCCAGGAGTGCATCTCTGTCGCTCCCACACAGAACAAATAAACAGCCAAACAGCAGCTCTGTTTGGGCTCTGGTTTTGTCTGTTCGGGGCGCTCTAGTTTATCCCACCCTCCCGCACCACACACTCCCGCCGCCCCTTGGCCACTCCCGCAGCACCGAACTCCCACCCCGAGTCCGCGCAGGGTCTGGGGAACAGCCGGAGCGCGCGACGCCTGCGCTACATCTGCGGCGCTCAGGCCCGGCCCCGCCCACCGCGCCCGGTCCCGCCCCGCTCCCGCCCCGCTCAGGCCCCCACTCGGTCCCTGCCACGCCCCCCACCCGGCCCCTGCCACGCCCCCGCCCCCGCGCACTATAAAAACACCGCCGCTTGGTCTCCCAGAGACGAAATTTTCCGTCCCAGAAGTTCAGGCACCCAGGTACGCGGGACCTTGGGCCCACGCGGGAGGTCTTGTCTCGTCCCCGGGGCAGTACAAAGGGTCGGGGAGCCCCGGGTAGGATCCGTAGGGGCCATAAGCCCTAGGGCCGAGGACCCGGGCAGGCGGCGGAGGAAGGCCGGCCCCGCCCCTGCCCGGCTCGCCCTTGGTTTCGTTTTCCCGTGGCGCGGTTTCGCTTTCCCTGCCGGCGCACGCCTCCCACTCAGCCTTTCCCACCGTGTCTTACCAGGGTCCAGCCTGCGAGCGTCTTCCAGGCCCGGACGCTGGTCCAACATCTGTGACCTCACGTGTGTGCACTCGCCACATCTGTCGTCACACCTGTCGTCATCTTGGCCCAGGAATCCACACTTGGGCATCATAGGTGGCTGCAAGCCTTCAATCCACATCTGTGACCCTCAGCACCTGGGTCGCACCTGTGACACGTTTGCCACTCCGTGTGGGCAGTGTTACCCTCAATTGACACTTAAAGAACCCTTACTCTCACCTGCGGTAATACCTGCCGCTGCCCTGCCCAGAACCTCAGTGAAGGGCCACCCCGACTTGTCCTTGCAAAAGCAGCAATGGCTGTAGTTTCCCAGAGGTGAGAATCCAGTCTGCCCTCCTCCCCGTGGTGCCTGGGCCTTGCCCTTGACCCTGACAGCATGGCCACTCGCCCGCAGGGGGGCCCAGCGAGTTCTGTTTGGAGAATGGCTTCTGAGCGAGGTCAGCAGCGGCTGCTACGAGGGGCTGCGGTGGCTGGACGACGCCCGCACGGTCTTCCGCGTGCCCTGGAAGCACTTCGCGCGCAAGGACCTGGGAGAAGCCGACGCGCGCATCTTCAAGGTGCGGCCCAGTCCACCCCACGGAGGACCTATCTAGGACCCCGTGGCACCGCCCTCAGCCCCCGTTTCCCGTCCTTTTCTCCAGGCCTGGGCAGTGGCCCGAGGCAGGTGGCCGCCCACCTACAGGGGGGACGACCTGCCGCCCCCAGAGGCCGAGGCGGCAGAGCGTGCAGGCTGGAAAACCAACTTTCGCTGTGCGCTGCGCAGCACGCAGCGCTTCGTGATGCTGCAGGATAACTCGGGGGACCCTGTGGACCCGCACAAGGTCTATGCTCTCAATACAGAACCCAGGTGGAAAGGTGAGGAAACTTGAGGGGCCCTTGGGGCTGAACCCAGCAGGGAGGTGGACCAGTAGAGGACTCTGCCCTGTCTTGGCCTGGAGCTTAGGCGTTGAGACTGGCTTGAGAGAGGCTGGCCAGAGACCCCACCAGACCACACCAAGTGCCAGGGCACTTAAGAGTAACAAACACCAAGGAAGTAGGGGGCGTTGGGACTACAGAAACCCCAGGCTACTCAGGGCACTCAACCAGGTCTGAGGCTAGCCTCAGGTCCCAACCAGCCTCCCTTTTCTCAAAGGTCCAGCTGTCTACCAGGAGGAAGAGGCCCTTGGAGGTGCCCTGCCCACACAGGTACAGTTCTGCACGCCTCTGCCCGAAGGGTTGAGGCTGGGGAGCTGCTTACACAGGACGTCTTCCCCTTGCAGGGTGGGCCTCTGGGACCATTCCCGACAGGAGATGCTAAGCTGCAAGCCCCAAGCCCTCTGCCCACCCTGGCAGCTGACACAGGGGACCTCTTGCTCCCAGTCCTTCAGGAGAGCCTCCTGGGGGATCCCCTGTTGGAAGATACGTGGCAGGTTGACCCAGTCACTCTGGAGGCTCCTGGTGAGGAACAGCAGGGACTCTACCAAGGGTAGGGGCAGGCAGGAGAGCAGAGAACCTGGGGAGATACAAAGTGCCCAGTGTACCCTTGCTGGCATTTGAGGATATAGGGCACTGGGGGTGGGGCAACTAGCAGAAAGTGCTGCTTCAGGTGGGCCGCTTGGCTGTCTCACTGTCACCCTCAGGCCCAGAGCACCCTTCTGAAGAGCTTAACACAGTTTGGGCAGTGGAAGCTGTCCCCTGCCCCAGGCCTCAGTACCCAGCCCTGATGACAGGTGAGAGGGGCTCGAGGGCCTGGGGAAGGGATGGGGGAATTGGGGACAGGAGCCAGCTTAGGCTTTCCTTCCCAGATGCAGGACAGGGTATGGCCCCAGAACCCCTGCATGAGGGAGAGCCTGGTACAGCACCCTGCCCTAGCAGCTGTGCCTCAGTTGGAGGTGAGTGGGCCCCAGGGGGTGGGGAGTGCTGCCCTGGTCTCCCCACTACCCACTGCTCACAGCTTGGCCTGTATGCAGATCCCTGCCCAGGCGCCCTGGATGTGACCATCATGTACAAAGGCCGTACAGTGCTGCACGTGGTGCTGAAGCATCCCAGCTGTGTGTTCCTATATGGGCCCCCTGGCCCAGCCATCAGGGCCACTGAGTCCCAGCAGGTGGTCTTCCCCAGCCCTGCTGAGCTCCCTGATCAGAAGCAGCTGCTCTACACAGAGAAGCTGCTCCATCATGTGAGCCCCGGCCTGCAGCTGGAGTTGCGGGGACTGGCACTGTGGGCCCGGCGCATGGGCAAGTGCAAGGTGTACTGGGAGGTGGGCAGTCCCCTGGGCTCTGCCAGCCCCTCCAGCTCCGCCCAGTTGCTGGAGCGCAACTGCAACACCCCCATCTTCGACTTCGGCACTTTCTTCCAAGGTCAGTGAGGCACCTGCATGGAAAGGGGGTGTGTGTCCCCCCAGGTGGTCCCCTGGGAGCCTTGTCCACCCTGCTCACTGGAGCCACCTCCTACAGAGCTAGGGGAATTCCGGGCACGAAGGCGCCAAGCCTCCCCACACTACACCATCTACCTAGGCTTCGGGCAGGACCTGTCAGCAGGGAGGCCCAAGGAGAAGAGCCTGGTCCTGGTGAAGGTGAGGCCTGGGCCTAGGGGGCCAGGAGGCCCACCAGCCTTCAGGTAGCCAGGGCCCTGACACCTGCCTCCCTGCAGCTGGAGCCATGGCTGTGCCGGGTGTACCTGGAGGGTGTGCAACGAGAGGGCGTGTCCTCCCTGGACAGCAGCAGCCTCAGCCTGTGCCTGTCTAGCACCAATAGCCTCTACGATGACCTTGAGCGCTTCCTCATGGAACTGGAGCAGCCAGCCTAGTCCCCACCCCTGGCAATCACCAACAGTGTGTGCCAAGAACCAGGGCTGTCCTGTGTCAGGGTGGGCTTGGGGTCAGGCTCACTCCTTCTCCCTGGGAAGCCAGTCCAGCTGGCAGCATTGACTGGATGTGCTGGGCCTGGGCTGCATGCCACCTCCCAGAAAGGCCCTGCTGGGGACCCAGGAAGGGAGGTGACTCCCACGAAGCACACTGCGGCCCTGCTGCGTATCTATTGTGTCTGTTGCACTTAAGCCACACACTTGAGTGCCAATAAACCACTCGCTGGATACAAATACCCTTGACATGGGTGTGAGGAGGAGCCGGGGCATCAAGGGTCCAGGGTTGCCTGTCCCAGGCTCTTGAGATCCGCAGCACTGTGCGCCGCCTCCTGGGCAGAAGCCGAGTACAGACCTGAAGCCATTATGTGAAGGAACACAGGGCAGTTCTAAAACTGAAAGCAGGAGCCCCCCCACCCCTGCCTAGCCTCCTGATCACAGAGGCTTCTCCTTCCAAGTACCAAGGACACAGAAAAGTCTCTAAAGATAAGCCATTTTTGATAAATTAGAACACAATGGAAACAGTGTATCTATAATATACATATAAAAAAGTCCAGGTGCAGACAGGTATCATCAGGGAAGCTCACACAAGTGCCCCGGGGCCTATGGCATTAGCCCCCTGGGCAGGCAGCTCCTCCCCAGCCTCGGCTTTGCGGTGCTTGCGCATGTGCCTGTACTTGTCCACGTAGGCCTTCACCAGGTTGGCCACCTTCACAGGGTTGATTTCGCCACTCTTGCTGTGGCAGATCTGGAGAGAGACGTGGGTGCCGCACATGCTTCAGGCCAGATGCTGCAGCCAAAGGGCCTCAGCCCAGCTTCAAAGCCTCAAAGCCCGCCTGCTCCGAGCAGGTCCCAGGGTTCTGCCTCCAGACTCCTGCCCATGCCCATCTGCTCTACCACCTCACAGGGCTGGTGAAGGATTGTGTGTGTATGTGTCAGATGTCCCATGGGCAGATCTGTCCTGCCCATCTTACTACCTCCAGGCTGGGCCTCGATTGGGCACTTTTCAATCCATCTATTATATTACCCTTTTCACAGCAGTAGACAGCACTGTCTGATGACTGCTGTGCATAAAGGAGGGGCGGCCAGAGACAATCAACCAAGGCCTCAACCTGGACAGGCCCGGCAGACTGGCCCCCAGCTGTACTTACAGACTCCTGAAAGTCTGCATGGGCCATATGCAGGGCCACTGGCCATGCCGGGCAGTGGGCTGCTCATGACTCAGGGACCCCAGCATACACCCAGTGCCCAGCTCACCTTCTGCACGGCCTTGCGCAGGATGTCCTTGTACTCCTCCTTGGTCACCTCCCTCTTCTGGTAGAAGGGCTTGATGGCCAGCTTCACCTCCTCCACAGCTCGCTCCTGCATGTGCAGCTTCTTCATGTACTAGGAGGGAGGATACCTGTGACCCTGCTGCCAGGACACAGGCCTTTGGTGCAAGGCCCCAGGGGCACTGAGGCAGCACCAGCCACTCCTACCATGTGACCAATCCCCCTACCCCCCCCCCCCCGCAGTCTTCTAACCCTCAACGCCCTAAGACCCCTGACTACCGAACGCAGCAGAAGCCCGGGCACTCACTTCCTCCTTCCTAGTCTTCTCTGCAGCTGGCCTGGGAGTGGCTGTCCTGTCTGCATCAGTGGTGCTGGCTTGACCAGCTGGCTCTGAGGCTGTGGCCAGTGTAGTGGGCACCGGGGCCAAGCTCTGGGCCACCCCGAGGGGAAGGCTGCCTTGGAGGATGAACTGGATCGAGGGCTGGCCAACCAGTGTGCAGGGTGGGAGGCTTGAGGGCTGAGCCAGGGCGGGAGGCATGCTGGGGCTGTGGACCTAGGTGAGAGCCCGTGGAGCCGCTGAGTGCGAAGCTGGCAGTTCCCTGCTCTGCACCCCACTCCTGAAGCGCGGGGACGGGGCAGAAAGAAGTGGCACCACGAGGCCTTGGTCCCAGCTGGTGTGGCCTGTGGCCCACGTCCCTCTAGCCCAGCACCCACCTGAGAGGGGTTCACGTCTGGGAACCCAGGCTCTAGGAGCACATGGCTGGGAGGCAGCAGCTCAGAGATGGGCACCTGCTTGCTCCCCACGGGAGTCCCGTCCTCGGTGTCCCAGGCTCCTTCCCGGGGCCTCTCTGGTCTGTGAAGTGGTGTCCCTGAGGATCCAACAGACAGGGGAAGTGGGTGCCCTGGGACCACCCTGGACCAGAACACAGCTCAGTAGCTGACAACCCTGGACAAGCACGGCGTGGGGACCACAGGCCAAGTGCGAGACTCTACCTTTCCAAGCGGGTCAGGACTGAGCCCTGAAGAGCCAGGAGGCGGGAGCCCCAGCCTGCTCAGCCAGCAGAAGCACATACTCACTCAGGCCTCTGTCCGGGGCCAGGGGGCCCCCCTCGGACTCCTGAAGGTTCCAGGTGACTCGCTTCACCAGGGCGCGGGACCGCAGTAGTGGGGCCTGTGCTGCGGTCTCCTCAGGCTGGACCACCTGGCATGCCCTCCCACTTGAGAGACTGTCCTCTTCCACCAGTGCCATGCCCAGGGTGTTGGGAGCCATGACAGTGTTCTCTGCCAAGTCCTGCCTGGGCGGGCACTGCTCTGGGGATACCTCTGCCTGGGGTGGGAGCTGTGAAACGTCCTCACTATGAATCAGTGACACCTCCCTTTGGATGGCAGCCAGGGTAGGGTCCGGTGCCTGGCTGGCTGGGGTCAACACGGGATTGGGCGGGAAGCCTCGCTCTGGGGAGGAGTCCGTGCTTTCAGGGGAAGGAGGTGAACTCATGTCGTCAAGCTGGATGAAGATGGCTTCACTTGAAAAGTCCTCAAAGACATGGCCGGCCTCGACAGAGGCCCCGTAATCCAGGTCCTCAGGTGCACACTCAGCTAGCTCCTGTGGGACAAGGGGCGCCTGACTGGATGTGACTGCTTCTGCCGAGACGCCTGGCTCTGCCAAGACTGGTGGATTGACCAGGTGGTCCCCGTCCTGCCTGAGCTCGCCCTGAGGAGGGGGCACAGGGGAAGCCTCCCTCACAGTCCTCCTCTTCTCCGGGGAGCGGGGCTGCTTCTCTCGGGAACGTGGCTGCCGGGGCTCCCGGGGCCTGTGCTCTGAGCTGGGCGAGCGGGACCTCCACTTTCTCCTCTCCCGGGGCCGGGCTGTGCTCTCCTTCCTGTCCAGTCGCTCTCGGCACCTCTCTCGCTGGTGCTTGTGCCTCCTGGCCCTCTCCAGGCTGCTGGGAGGAGAGCAGTCTCTCCCACGAGACCTGGACCCTGACCGCCGCCTCTTCTTTCTCCTGCCCTCATAGCGCTCACAGGAGGAGCTGCCAGGGCTGCCTGAGCGTGACGGGGACCTCCTCCGGCCTCGGGCCCTGGAGTCTCGCCTCCGCTCCTTACCCCTGTCCTGCACCTTCCTCCTCTTTGCTCTCTCCTGACTGCTGGCACGGTCACTGGAAGACCTCCGGCGCTTGGCCTTGGCCTGGCGCCCCCTGGAGTGCTCCCCAATGGGTGGAGAGGCTGACCGTGAGGTCCTATCTCTGGAGCCAGAGTGGGTCCTGGAACGTGTCCTCCGGTGCTCCTTGGCCATCCTTTTCCTCTTGGCTTTCTTCCTGCTGCTGGAGGTGGAGCGGGAGCGCGATGGAGCCCGCAGCTCCACAATCCTGTGGGTGGTTGCCTGTGGTGCATTAGGGCCGGGTGAAGCCTTCGGCTCCAAGATGGTCACACAGGTCACAGTCCGCTCCTCGGAACCAAAGAAGGTGCTGTGGGCTGTTCCATCTTCATCATCCCAGGGGTCCCGTGGAGATGGTCTCCGCACCTGGGCAGCAGGGCCCCTGCCCTCTGCAGGCTCCTCACCTGGCCCTTCCTGCTCCACATCAGAGTCACCCTCACCCCGGAGTTTGAGCACACTGGACACAGGCTCGCCAGGGGGCTCAGGCTCAGTCCCAAAGACACTCTCCACAGTGTAGGAGGTGACACAGCGCACAGCCTGAAACGCTGGGGCCTTGGGGCTATTGATGGAAATGGTTCTTGTAATCTCAGATGGCAGGAGGCTGGGGCCGAGACTCTCGGGGCTGCTGCTGGGAGGGCTCGAGTCGGAACCCGTGGGGTCAAAGGGGTCATATATCTCACTCTTGAGCTGCTTGGTCTTCTTGATGGAGAAAAGAGGGGAAGGGTTCTCTTTCCTCTGCACCTTGCTGTCCACGGGCCGGAATGTGTTGCAGAAGCCAGGGCTGGGCAGCCGGCTGCAGTGGGCTGCATTTCCAGGGATGTTGATTCTGAAGCTCTCAAAGGTCGATCCAAGACCCTTTCCTCTCGAGGGCCCCAGTGGGGCCAGGCTGCCATGCGAGCTGGGAGCTGGGGGTCGGGAGCTGCCTGTGTGTGAGCCGGGGTCCTGGGGGCCCCTACTGCTGGGTTCACTCTCTGCCCGGCCTTGCACTGGCTGCCCAGGACCCTCCCTGCCTGTCAGGCGGCTGATGCAGGTGCTGGGGATCTCCACACTCTGCCCTGGGGGTGGGGCCGCGTCTTGCCTGTTGCCACTGCTGTCCCTTCGGATCTTCGGTATCCTGGGCAGTTCGGAGATGGCAGCTATCCTCGGAGCAGGCTCTGGGCTGTGTCCAAGGGCTGCATTTCTAGAAGTAGAGGTGGAGCAGCTGATAGAGATCTTGGATGAGGCAGAACTGAGAGGTAAGAACTGCTTGCTGGTGCTGTTGCTCTGTTGCAGACCAGGTCCATTCCCATCTGAAAGGCTCTGGGCCCGGCCTGATCCAGGGGCTGGGGTGGCACCCAGCCTCACAGGTGCCTCTGCTGAGCAGGCAGGGATATGCTGTGGGGCCAACCTGCCCTGGCCGTTCAGCCCTGAGCTCTGTGGCCTGTCTCCTGTGAGTCTGCTGGAAGGGCTCCCTGAGGGTGCTGCTCTAGTCCGTGAGCCATTCCTGGGCCTCGACCCTTCTTCACCTCTGGACATGCTCACTGAGTTCCGATGAAGAGAAACTGGAGCTAAAAAACAAAAAGGCCCCATGCAATTGCTCAAAACTGGTCAGAGCCAACACCGGGCCACAAAGTGCCTAATGGATGCTGACATGGGACACAGGTTGGGTAGGTGGAGCTACTGTCCACCCTTGACCACACTGGGCTGTGAGCAGTTCTGGAAAGACTCCCACTATCTGCACTGGAAGTGAGGGGACCTCAGTGGGAAGCTTGCACCCTCTGCTTGAGTTTGGGTGCTTCAGTTTCACAGTGCTCTCAGCCACACACACAGCACAGCCTGAACTGGTGACAGGATTATGCAGTAAAGTGGGCCTCCACTTTCAAGGCTGCCAGGTAAGGGGCCACTCACCTGCCCTCTTGGCACTAAGGGAGCCGTCCCGGTGGATAACCACATCCGCACTGCTCATCATCAGCAGGCTCTGGTCCGATAGGATGCTCCCCAGCAGGTCTGGGACCGGGGCCTCCTCCACGCTGGCCTCTGGGGCCACAGGAAGCTGCCTCCTGTGGGTAGAGATGTGAGGGCAGGCCCTGACATCTAGCCTGCCTCCTCCCCTCCACAGCTGCAGCTGACCACAGGGCCCAGTTGCCTGACATGGGTGTCCTCCACCAACAGGCACAGACTGCAGCCCAGTTCCTTGACCAGCTTTATTGGCTTGGTTAATTCTTTCATTGTTATTTTTTGTGGTATAGGGAATCAGATTCAAGGGTACTCTACCACTGAGCTGCAGCCCCAAGTCCTATTTGTAACTTTGAGATAGGGTCTCAGTTGCTGAGTCTGGCCTCACACTTAAGATACTCTTGCCTCAGCTCCCCAAGTAGCTGGGGACTACAGGTGTGGCACCATGCCCGGTTTTGTTTTGTTTTCAAAGGAGTCACACAGAAAAGTTATGGCAGGTAGTGACCATGGACCAGGGCTGCTGTCCCTGCCTGGGGCTCCAGGCAGGTGGCCAAGCAGTCGTACCACTAGAAGCAAGGCCCCAGCCAGGGTCATGACCCTGCCTCTCTCAGGAGCCCTTGCTGCCACGCACCTGGAAAGCCCCACGGAGACTGGCCTGGCCACAGGCTGGTGAGACTGCAGGGCGGAGCGGGACAGGGCCCTCCTCTTGGCACTCAGAGGAGAAGCGGGGTTTGCAGACAGCTCTTCACTGCTGGGGGAGAACACATGCCAAGGGAGGGGTGGGTCTGTGTCCCGGGGTTCAGCGCAGGCCCAGCAGACCCCCCCAAGTTGTGTGCTACTCACTGAACCTGAGGGCGGGGGCAGGGGCTGCTGCCCTCATTGTACAAATGTGAAAGCTGAGACTCATGCATGCCATGGTCCCCAGAGGACAAGGGGAGCTGGCACCCACACTGATGGTCACCCTGCATAGTCACCTGTCGAACGGGTCCAGCTCATAGGGGTCCCCGAACAGCGACAAAGAAGCTGCTCCGATGTCTGCCCGCATCAGCCCCAGTGAGGGGTCTATCGGCTTGTACACCGAGGGCATGTAGGAGCCTCGGACAGGCCTACAGAGCCCCAGGGTCCGAGCAATCCGAGAACGAGCTGTGACTTCATTCTGAACCAAAGGAACAAAGAAAAAGCACACGTGATCAAAGACAGTGCAGCCTGAACACCCAGCTATGCCAAGAGGCAGCCCAGCAGCAGCTGAGCAGACGCCATCCAGAGCACAGGGCTCTGTCTGCCCCTGAGTCTCAGCGCTGACTTAGGTACACCCAATACTGCACCAAGGTACAAACCTGGCCAGTCGTCAGGTGGCACCAAGTGTCACCATCAGATTTCTTAGTTTTTGCCAACAGAAATTGAACCCAGGAGCGTAGAACCGCTGAGCCACAGCCTCAGCAGCTCCTCCACATTTTTGTAAAGAGAGTTTAGAAAGAAAGAGAGAGAGAGAAAGAGAAATAAAGCTGATTCTCTATCTTTCCACCTGGCTTTTGTTTCTCCAACACTTAGTTGTGTATGTGGCGCTCGGGTTTGAACCTGGGTCCTCATGAACGTCAGGCAAATGCTCCAACCACTGGGTCACCACTGCAGCCCCTCACCCCTTCTTGATTTGGACATGGGCCTCCCTAAGTCACATGAGGCCTCACTAGGTTCCTGAGGCTGGCCACAAAGTTGCACACTTGCACTCCCCTCCTGTCGTGGACCCCTGAGCTGCTGGGATTACATGCATGAACCATCAAGCCCGGCTGTCACCATCACATCAACCAAGAGGCAAACAAAAAATCCAAGCGTGTTGACAGCTGTGGCACATGAGGAACAGACGTGTACTTGAAACAGCTCAAGCACCATCATTCCTAAATTTCTAGAATCAGGAGGGTCACATGCTCCTTCCTCCAGATTCTGAGCACCCCAGAACTGCTCAGGGGGCAGTCCCAGATGCTCTGCCCACCAGAGAGAGAAAAGAGCTACGGAGTCAGGCAGATGAAGAAGGCACACTTGGGATGGAGTCCAGAATCTTCTGGAACACTCTGGGCCTGGGAAGAAGCAGGGCATGAGGCCCAGAGGCTCAGGGCAAAGTGAGCCCTGGTAACCACAAAGCTGGGAACAGCACCTGTCAGATGTGTGCCCATCTGTCACAGCTTCCAAGGCCCTGTACTCCAGAATTTGCCTCAGTGAACTTCCAGACCAGATGTTCAAACTCCAGTTAAAACTAAAATGCCCTTGTTTCTATGTACACGGCAGATGTTTACTGGGAAATGGACCACAGGAATGTAGCCTTGCACCAAGGGAGTACACAGCACCTGAGCAGAGCCACAGGACCAGGGTGCCTGCACCCGAAGAGGGCAAGTCTGAGAGCAACAGGAGCCCAGAGGATAGGTGCCCTGCCCAGCTGGAGACCACAGACAGGGGCATGGCCCTCTAGCCTGTCCCTGCCCCAGGATGGGCCCTGGAGCCTCGCGCCCTTCCACCTGTGCAGCGACCCTCCCGAGCCCCACAGGGCAGCCCACGCTGGCAGAGTGCCTGGACCCCTTGTCACTCACCTTTACCACCCTCCCTTTTCTCTTCCTCACGTGGTGCTGGCGCTTCCTGGACCTTGAGCTGCCACATTTACTTTTCACAGACGATCTGGACTGGGTTTTCCTTCTTCCTGGCACTTTCTTCCGTCTCCCTGAAAAGAGAATGAGGAACATCTGTGCTTGGAGCTGGAGGGGGACCTGTTACTGGAACTGCAGGACCCTGTGTGCCGGCCTGGGACGGATTCTTTCTTTCCCTTTCCTCTTTTTCTTTTTTTCACAGTGCTGAGCATTAAACCAGGACCTCCCACATTAGGCAAAAACTCTGCCACGGAGCCATGCCCCTGCCCTGGCTTGGACATTTTTTTTTCTTAAGGAATGGGAGAAAGAATTATTTTATCTATTTTTCCATCTGGTCTCTGGTCTCTGTCTCACTGACACTTAGTTGTGTATGTGGTGCTGGGGTTCAAACACAGGTCCTCATGCTTGCCAGGCAAGTGCTCCAACTGCTGAGCCACCACTCTAGCCCTGGCTTGGACTTTTTTTTAAAGACAGAGGGACAGTGAGAGAGAAGCAATTTTCATGTGACTTTCATTCCTCTGACACTTTGTTTTGTACCTAGTGCTGGGTTTTGAACTTGAGTACTTGTGCATGCCAGGAAAGTGCCATAATCACTGAGCTATCACTCCAGTCCTCTGGCTTGGACTTTTTAAATGAAGAAATAAGCCATAAATGTTGAGAAACAGGGGCTGGAGGGGTGGCCTGGCGGTTATGGCTCTTGCCTGGCATGTGCGAGTGCACAGGTTCAAACCCCAGCACCACATACACAATGAAGAGTCGGAGTAACAAAGGCTACATGAAAATACAAATAAAATCGATTCTCTCACTCACTGTCCCTCTATCTTTAAAAAAAAAAAAAAAAAAAAAAAGTTGAGAAGTGATGCATCCCTGAGGGGAGGGAAGGGATGAGGTGGCAACAAGGATGGGGCTCACCTGAGTGCTCGTGTGAACTGACTTCAGAAGCCTTCAACATTTCACCTGACTATGAAACCAGCACTGAGAACCAAGAGTCCAAGGACCCTACCACAGCCCCTGGTGGCCCAAGCCAGGGAGTGGAGAACTGAGGTGCCCTGTGTCCTCTGCAGAAGCACACCAATAAAACCAGTGCAGAGGAGCCATGCTCTTGACTGCTGCACGAACCCACATCTGGATCCCTGTAGACCCAGCGCTCCTGAAGCCCCTGTGCCTAACAAGGCCTGGCAGAGGAAACCAGGCCAGCCTCAGAGCTGCCCAACCCAGAGGGGTGTGGTTCCCCTCCACAGCTTCAGCTACAGTGGTCAACCATGGTCTGAAAAGATTACTGTCCCTAAGGTTTTTTATTTTTAAAGGAAGGGAGACAGAAAATCTATTTTATTTATTTTTCCATCTGGTTTTTGTTTTTTGGACACTTGGTTGTGTATGTGGTGCTGGGGTCTGAACCAGGTCCTCGTGCATGCCAGGCAAGTGCTCCGACCCTGTCCCTAAGTTTTAAACCAGCACCATTCTGAGCAGCATGATGAAATCTTGAGCAGCCCAGGTCCTGCACCCTTTGTCCAACACATCCAGGCCATACAGGCCACAACTGGTCAGCTGGCAGTGTTCTGCTGACTTGATCCAGGGTGCTTGTGCTTAGGGATCCTTGCCACAACCTCTGTGCCACTTGCTTCCCTCCCTCCCTCCTGCCAGGCAGGCACGCAGCATGAGGGGGTAGCACAGTGCCTGAGCTATCTGGAGAGAGACCACACTCATATCACCTTCATCACAGTGCATCCTGGCAACTGCTCTAGCTACTATGGGTTCAGGCTGCTATCTGCTACCAAACCTGACTCACAGATCAGGCTACTGTGGGCACGCATGCACTGGAGAAGCATGGTAGATTCACAGATCAGGCTACCGTGGGTACGCATGCACAGGAGAAACGTGGTAGATTTACAGATCAAGCTACTGTGGGTATGCATGCACAGGAGAAGCATGGTAGATTTATAGATCAAACTACCATGGGTATGCATGCACAGGAAAAGCGTGGTATCAGTAGGGTTTGGTGCTATCCATGAGGCATCTTGGAACACATCCTCCTGAATGAGCCAGGAAAGTTGAGATAGCAGAACAGTGTCCCTTTAAACACCACTGAACACATAAGAGCCACAACACTGCCACTTTCTGACAGAGCACCCCACCTCAGGGCTCCTTCACTAAAAAATCTAGCAACCAGAACTCTCTCGGACCTGTGCAGGCCTCTAAGCATCAACCAACAGTCTGTAAGCAGGATCAAAGGACAGGGCACCAGCAATGACAGGCACATCCCCATGGGACAGAAGGCCTGGTCCCCACAGATGGAGAACAGAGGGACGAACATAGCCACCAGCCCCAACATGGATCTAATGAAAACACACTTTCTTTTTGAAACAGGGTTGTGTTAAATTGTCCAGGCTGGCCTTGAACTTTTGAGCCTCCTGCTCAGCCTCCTAAATAGGTGTGCGCCACCAGGCCCTAACTAAAAATCGTAAGTTTCATCACATTTGTGACCCACTACGACTTTCAACTTTCATTTTCTCAGATTTAGCCTTGGAGTTGTGATGTTTTAAAAAGACCCCCTCTTTCAGGAATACACACTAAAAGATTTGTAGATAAAGGATGATGATGTGAAGGATCCCTTCAAATAAATACGAGAGGAAGGCAGTTGCTGGGTGAGAGGAAGGAAAACTGCTTCCTCCTCCCACGTACATGACAGGCTTACAAAAGATGTGAAAGATTACCCAAAACCACGTGCACAGAAAGAAACAAGCCATGCTAACATGACCAACGGGACCCTGACGCCAGGTCTCCAGGGGCAAGCCAGCACAGGAAACAGCACTGTGCTTCCTCTTCTAAGCAAAATCCTACACCAGGCTGCAGGACCAGGCTTATACAGCATGAGAAGTCAGCCAGCAGCCCACGGTCCCGGGATAGGGAGGCTGACGAGTACACCCTGTAGCTCTACTCCAGCCTCTGCAGCACTGCATGCGGGAGGACTCCCAATCCACCCCCTCGTGGGTCACACAGTGAGTAGCCTAGGACGCCGCACCCTGTGCTCCCATTAGAACAGCCGTCCTGTGACCCTGGGAAAAGATGCAGCAGTTTCTCATAAAGCTAACTGCATGCCAACCTCTCCACTCTGCACTGCCTGCCCCCAGGAGCTGCACACGCTAGTCAGGGCTACTTCATTCTTCCTTCTTTTGTGGTGCTGGGGACTGAGCCACACTCCTAGCCTTTCATTTTTTATTTTGAGACAGCGTCCTGCCCTGAATCTGCCATCCTCCTGCCTCAGCCTCCCGAATGGCTGGGATTGTGGTGTGTGCTACTGTGCCCACCTATTTTTGGTTGAGAAAATCAAGCTGCAGGAGGAGGAAACAGGACCACATCTCTGAGCTCCAGGGCAGAGCCACTGCTGGGAGGGATGCACGCCACCCTGCCAGGCTCACCTGCTTTCCTCTTCCGTCGGACGGGGGCTCGAGGTGTCAGAGGGCGCTGGTACACTGCTGTGCTCAGGCCAGTTGCGACGGCCTCGATGGCCTCGTCCACAGACAGGAGATACCTCGGCACGTGCTACAGCAAGGGACAGCGCTAGTTAGCAGGCAGGTGAGCTGAAGACCACCTTTCCAAGGCAGGGACAGTGCCGCATGGAGCCCTGAACACAGCCCACTAGAGGCATGAGAAGAGCCAGGTGTTCTCAGGCTGACACCTCCCCTGCTCTGCTCTGCCTCCTCAGAGCCCAGGGCAGCCCAGCCACGAGGACAGTGGTTCCTGGCAGAGCTCCCTGGAAACAAGCTCAGGCCAGGACAGAGAAGGTGAGGCAAGTTTTGAGGAACAAACGAATTCCAAATGGGAAGGAAGAGACATGTGGGAGGACAGAGCAGAGCCCAGGTGGGCCCTGGTGGAGCAAGGCGCCATGCAGACATGCGGGCCCCAGGAGCAGGGCCAGGGAGGGCAGGACAGAAGAGAAGAGATTCCAGGTGAGAGCATCAGCACAGGAAAGACACAGGGAGCAGGGAAAGGAGTAGGAGCAGACGGGGACCACAGGCTAACACCGAGATTCTGTGTGGGTTGCAACACATCTGGAACTCAGCTAGGCTGCTGCTGCACAAACCCCTGACCTGGAGAAGGGGATGCCATGGCGCCCCAGTCTCAGAGCAGAGGCACAGCTAACACAGCCTCCACACTGAGCATGGGGAGCCGCATGCCTGCAGGGCCCCAAGGCCTGCTTCAAAGATAATGACACGCTGGGCCTGCTGGGCTGACCTGGCATACAGGCAGGGCTGTCCCCACGGGGCATGCACCCAGCCCTTGTCAGGCTGAGTGCACACAGGCCTGGTGCACAGGCGCCTCCAACCAACTGGCACTGCCAACACAACCATAGTGCCTTTCAGTCCAGCCACCAGCACTGAGACTGCCCAGGGCAGCACAGCCTGGCATTGGCCCACCCACCTGGACCCTGCTGGCTGTGGAGATCCGGTTCCGGTTCACAGTCGCCCTTACTCTCTCACTCTGACGTGTCCTGGCGATGGCCCGGGTCCGGCCTGCTCGGGGCCGCAGCCTGCTGGTGGTGGGTGCCACATCGGCCAGGAGCAGGGAGACCTCCTCCTCACTCACGGTACCCGCATCTCGGAAGAAGAGAAGCCTGGGCCACGAGGCCAGATGCCCCGCACATCACAGGCTTGCCCCAGTGGGCTGCCCTGCCTAGGCAAGCCAAGGCACAGGACAGGGGCGCATCCCCAAGTTTAGTCCTCCCAACCTCAAGGACCAAAGCTCCAAAACAATACCACTGTGATCACCAGATGCCAGCACTTCCAGCTCCCACCCAAGGGTGTGTTAAGAAAACAAGCTGTTCTCCTGGCCACAGGCCCCACAAAGGGAAGGACCAGAGAGCTCTGTGGGATGGGGGCAGCGCATTACCAGCAGCAGGAGCAATGCCAGACACAGCACATTCCGGACAGAACCACTCGTCCACGGGGACCTCCCGGAGAGGCGGGTCCAAACACTCCATGTGGTACCTAGAGGAACAAGAGGACAAAAGAGCTGTCAGCTGCAAAGACAGAATCTAAGTGTGCCCATGCACAGTGAGCCCTGGAATGGATGGAACTGCGTCCTCATGTGAGATGATGGAGTATCTATTCTGCTTGGTCATAAATCCCTCCCCAGGGTGAGTCACAGACACTGACCTTCCCTGCCTGTCTCTGGCCCACCTGTCTGAAAGCAGATGACCCACTGCAGAGGGTATTGGCCACACTGGCACTGGACCCTGAGGAATCTGGGCAGGGGCCTTGCTGTCTGCCAGCCCTTGGTCCAAACACACGTCAACACGGGCATACATGCCTATGCAGTGAAGTCCCTGAAGACCCAGAGGGCAGGGCCTCAGACAGCTGAGAATGGGGGGAGGGGGTGCTGTGAGGCGCCAAGGGAGCTCCACCTGGCTCCCCACACCTTGCCCTGCGGCAAACTATGCGTGCCCTCTGATCCTTCAGCGAACTCGTTCCCTGAGCTCTGTGAGCTGCTGAGCTCACAGGTGAACGCAGGAGGTGTTTGTGGGAATTGCACACAGCTGGCAGGTCAGAAACTTGGCTGGCAACCTTGACCGCTTAAGTCAAAAGCTGGGGGGGCAGCGCCACACTGAGCTCGAACAGGACAGGGAGCTAACTGCAGGGTGGGTGGTGTGGGCAACCCCCCCCCCAATCTGGAGTTGGGAGTGATCTGTGCTGGGAGAGTTTAAAAGGGGAAACTGAGTCTGGGTTTACTTTCCCAATATACCTAACCCCAATGTGATGTGATCTGGAGATAGAGCGAGCCTTCAAGGAGGAAGTGAAGGTTAAGTGGAACCAAGGTGATTGGTGTCCCCCCAAGAGGAGCTGCACAGATGGAAGGCCCTGGGAGAACACTGCAAGGAGGAGCTGGCAACTGTGGGAAGAGCCGGCCAGCTCTTTCAGCCGCATGGCCTATGGCACTCTGCTGTGGCAGCTCCCAAGGCCCCTCCAGAGCCCCTGGCTGACAGGAGCAGCTGGGCTACCAGCCAGCCAACTGCCTCAGGGCTCCCTGGAGTGCTTCTTCCACACCTCTCCCACTGTGACGCTCAGAGTTCCCAAGACTAATGAAGAGGAGTGTCTGTGGAAGCTAAGCAGAGATGTCTAGCACGGCTCATGTTTGAACTGCTTCCACGAGCTTTCCAGGACTGGGAAACTACCCCAGAGTCCCCAGGGACCCTCAGTTAGGCACAGACGTGCGAGGGAAGGAAGCAGCTGAAGAGTCTCTGATCCAGAGCCGCTTCCCACCACTCTCACTCATCTCTCCACAAAGGCACTCCACCAGACACTGGCAGCTGTGAGGCTCTTCTGGGACCTTGCGCAGGAAGAGGAGGTCATCTCCTCTGGGGACAGCACTCTGAGCTCATCTGTGAGAGGACTAGTGTCGGGAGGAACTCTGGGTAGATCCTATCCCAAATCTTCCCTATGTGTTCTCCAGAAGAAAAGTCAAGAGCCACCTGCAACTCCTTTCAAAGGACTCCCAGGACCCAGTGGGTTCAACTGGTGTTCTCCCTGCTGAGCTCCAGCAGTCATCAGATGCTGCTGGTCCAGCCCAGCAACCCCAACAAGTGATCCTTCTGCAAGTGATCAGTGCCCATGATGGCCAGGCCAAACCTGCATATACAACAATGGACACCAGAGAGGAAATGAGCTACAGGTTCAAATCTGGATACAGACCCACCCAGCTACAGTGAGGAACCTGCAGCTCAGCACAGAGCAGGAGCTCAAGGTTTCTGTGTGTGGGATGGTCTAGCCAAGGTGGCTGCCCACAGTGGGCAGGGGAGTGGCGGTGAGTAGCATTGCCAGCTCCGGAACACACAAGCTGGGTTGTCATTTTAAAAAAATTCAGAGATCATCTGCATTTTAATTCATAAAATATAGGTACAACTACAGATAGCCTTGATTCCTTTTCAAATATGAGTAACTGAGTAACTTCGGACTTGCGAATTAAAAGACTTAACTGTAGGGGTTGGAGCAGTGGCTCAGCAATACAGCGCTTGCCTGGCAAGTGCAAGGACCCGGGTTCGATCCTTGGCACCACATACACAATTAAGTGGAGGGGGAAAAAATAAAACAAAAAACAGACAATGCTAAGAAAATTTAGCACACTGTGCACGTTACCAGTATGTGGATATGTAGAAGGATAACATTCACTGTATTTATTAGCTCTGATATTTTAGATCCATCAACTCTTAAGTAGTTCAATTATTTCATCTGCTAAATCATTCAAGGACATAAAACCAATACATTAGACTTACAAATGTAATGTATGTTTACAATAAACAAACTTTAAGGAAGTTGAAAAAATTCCCAAGAATCACTACTAGAAGTCACCAAAACAAAAAACAAACACTGAGTTAAAGAATGAACAGAATTAAGAACTGTGTGCTTGCCCGGTATAGTTATGCATGCCTGTAACCCTAGCACTCAGGAAGAAGTAGTTTGAGGCCAGCCTAGGCAACCAAGCAAGACTCTGTCTCAAAATAAAAAAGGGCTGGGGTTGTGGTTCGGTGGTAGAGCACCTGGCATGTGGAACACCCTGGGTTCCACCCCCAGTACCCCACCAGCTCATACACAGGCCCTGCATCTCACAGAAGCCCCAGAAGGGGCCCTCAGCTAGGGCCAGCCTCAGGGGGCACCAAGCCCTCTTGCACATGCCGGGCACGGTGATGGCAGGCGAACAATACTTGTCTGAGGGTGAGCAGGGGTCTGAGTGCCGAGCCACAGCTGTAGCTGTCCCTGTGCAACCCCATGCCCTGAGCCCTTTGCTTAGACTCGCAGAGTGAGTCTGAAGAGGATGTCCAGAGTGGTACACCAGACAACTAGGGTTCTGAGGACATGTGGCCTGGCTCCACGCCAGTACTCCAGGCTCATAGGTGGCTGCAGTGGCACATCTGTGGTCCCAGCTACTTGGGAGGATAAATGGGAGGATCACTTGAGCCCATGACCTCCAGGCCAGCCTGGGCCACACAGCGACTCAGTTTAGTTCCAAGAAACAAAAACGACAAAACCAAAATCACCTCAGCACTACCCTCAGCAGCGACAGCTGTAGGAATCCTGAAGTCCGCCTTCCACAGGGTCGAGGCATTCAGTTAAAGGGAAAATGTGATACAAACTGACCTGAGGCCGGAGGGCAGCACACGGTACAGGTGGAGGGCTGAGGTGCAGAGGAAGCACCAGTGCAGCGGGGTGGGCAGGTCGAGGCCCAGGCGCCACTACCCAGGTGAGCAGGACCATCATCCAGGGACCAGCCTTAATCCTCCAGCCCCAGAAGGCATCACAGGTGGACCAGTCCCTGCTTTCCATGCCTTGGGGTGCATGCCCACAGGCAAGCTACCCAAAACCCCTTCACCCATTTACAGCAGAACTAAGCCCTCGGCCACAGCTCGGCGGGAGGCAGGACCATGCACACACAGAGCACACCTGGGGAGAGCACAGGCACCCCGGCAATGTGGCCACATCCTACTCCGCTGTGGCCTGCCCACAGCTTCCTTCCCACGTTTTCCTCTCCTGTCTTTTCTGCCTTGACGTGTTATTTATGTGTTTTGGGGGAAAGGTGGAAGTGGGATCAGCAGGAGCAGAGAGAACCTGCAGGCTAGCACAGCACCTGACACGGGACCCATGCTATGCCACCGACCCTCAACCCTGATCCTGTGCCCTTGGCCTGCCTTACCCGGCATCGCAGCCATCGCAGAGCAGAAGCCGGTCCTCCCGGTCGCTCCTGCCACACACCTCGCAAAAGGTCGGGTCCTCTTCCTCTTCCTGGGCTTTGCTGCTCTCCACTGGAACCTGGAGACAGGTGGATGCCAGAAGGCTCACCCAGAGCCCAAGTCCTGAACTGACAGGTACATAGAGTGCTCCATGCCCTCTTTAAGGCCAGGAACTAAGAGGAAAGTGGCTCAGAAAGCAAGCCCAACCCATGGAGAGGGGTGAGGCCTGCAGGCCACCCCAGAGGATACTGCAGTGCTGGACGGAGAGCGTCAAGCATGCTAAGGGAGACATGCAGACATGGGGAGCAGGAGGCAGTTTTAAAGTAGTGAGCTTTGGGGCAGGAATGGTGGCTCAGTGGTTACGGTGCTTGCCTGGCACATGTGAGGATGTGAGTTTGAACCCCAGCACCACATACACAATGAAGTGTCAGAGCAACGGAAGCCACAGGAAAGACTAAATAAAACTGACTCTCTCTGTCTCACTGTCCCTCTTTAAATATGAATAAATAAATATAAATAAAGTAGCGAGCCTCGACAGCAGAACGGAGCTGCAGTGTGGCTCAGCAGTAGAGCATGCACCTAGCACATGCAGGCCCTGGGCTCCATCTCCAGCAACACACACAGCTCAGAACCCACATGCTGAACTACAATCCCTCAGTGCAAGGCTCCTGGGTGCTGCAGCCACACCCTCCAGTGTCCACAGTCTTCAGACACTCCGGCATCTGTGAACATGCTTCCTCTGGACGCTTTTGTCAGAATAAGGGTTCAAGGATGCCTACCAACCTCGCACCTCGCCGCAGAGCTGGCAGTGGTCCCAGACCTCTCTCCAGCAGAAGGCCTCCATGCCATGGCACCTCTCTCAGGTAGGACACAAGCACCAGAGACCTCAAGCCACCCTTCAAGGAGGGTCAAGTGATGGGCAGGGATGGTGAGCCAGCAAAACAAAGCAGCCACTTGCAACCCAAACCCGAGAGGCCAGTGCAGGAACAATGCCACCTGTCCCAGAGAAAAGTGCAGCTTCCTGGACCCCTACAGGCCTTTCCAAAACCTCATCAACAACAGAAGAGAGCTCAGTGGCATTCCACAGCTCTGGGCCCCACCCCAGCACAGCAGACAGCAGATAAGCCATGGCTAAAACTGGGGAGCAGAGCAGAGATTCTCGTCCCACCCCAACAGCGAACTGCCCAGTACTTTCTGAAGCTTGGCCCTCTTCCACCTGGCCTCCCTCTCCTCTGGAGATGCTGAAGCCCTGTGACAAGTAGAGGCCCAGGACTCCATCATCCCAGCCATAGCCCACCTGCAGCCCACCAGCTGGATGAACTCCAGCTCTGGACTTCATGCTGTGGCCACAAGGGGCACTTCAGTCCATTTTTTTCTCTTTTTTTGAAAGAGAGTTGAGAGAGCTGAGTGTGGTGGCACATGCCTGTAATCCCAGTGATTTAGGAGGCTGAGGCAGGAGGATGTTGAGTTCAAAGCCAGCCTCAGCAACTTAGCGAGGCCCTGCCACAAAATAAGATATAAACAATCTGGGAATGTGGCTCAGTGATCTAGCATCCCGGAGTTTAAAAAAAAAAAAAATAAAAAAAAAACAGAGTGAAATAGACAATTTATTTATTTTTTCATCCGTTTTTTGTTTTTCTAATACTTAGTAGTGTAAATGGTACCCAGGTCCTTGTGCATGACAGGCAAGCACTCTACCACTGAGCCAGCGTTCCAGCCCCCTTCAGTGCATTTCTGAAAAGCATGTAGCCAACATCTACTCATTTTGGGAGAGCACTTTGCCTCTTTTTCTTTTCTTTTTAAAGAGAGAAGGACAGTGAGAGAGAGAGATAATCAATTCGTACTGAGTTTTTCACATGGCTTTTGTTGCTCTGACGCTTAGTTGTGTATGTGGGTGCTGGCGTTTGAACCTGTGTACCTGTGCATGCTGGGCAAGCAGTGTAACTGCTGAGCCACCGCTCCAGCCCCTCTCTTCTTCTTTTTAAAGAGAGAGGGAGAGAGTGAGAGAGAATCAATTTTATTTAGCTTTCCGACACTTAGTTGTGTATGTGGTGCTGGGGTTTGAACCCAGGTCCTGGCATATGCTAGGCAAGCCCTCCAACTGCTGAGCCACCACCACTCCAGCCCTGCAAATCACCTTTTTTTTTTTTTTTTTTTAAAGAGACAGAGGAACAGTGAAAGAGAAAGAGAGAATCAGTTTTATTTAGTTCTTCATGTAGCTTTCATTACTCCAACGCTTTGTTGTGTACATGGTGCTGGGTATGAATCTACGACCTTGCACATGGCAGGCAAGTGCCCTATTCACTGAGTAAACGCTCCAGCCTCACAAATCACCTCTTAAAAGCAGGCTCCTTCCCACAAGACAGGGAGACAAGTAGGGGGCAAGCAGCATCAACACTTACCTTCTTTAAGATTTTACCACCAAACTGAGCTCGAATACAAATACATTTGAATATTGTTCGGTCAACTGGACAGGAGTTGGCATTCTGTAAGAAATAAAAACTGCATCAAAATCCTGTAGAGTCACATTCACTATCAACCCCGCCTTCAAAATTCACTTTCAAGTCAAAAATTCTTTTTACACTAAATCAAACATTCAACCGAATGCTTTGGTGTGCCAGGCCCTTTGCCAAGCTGTGAGGGACACTGCAGAGAGGAAGCAGATGCCTGCAGAGGGGCTGCCCAGGATGGAGAGGAAGAGAAGCTGATGCATGTCCACCTCCTGCCAGTGTCACCATGACACTATTGCAGGACTCCCAGTCCCTCCTTCCCAGGCTCGCACTCACTTTTTCCCTGCCCTCGTGGAAGTGCACTGCATGCAACCCAACGTTTTCATCCCCAGAACTGCCCTCACTCCACCCTGCACCCGGCCCCTGCAGGCTGTGGGGCGATGTCTTCCCTGGGGTTTCTCAGAAATGCAGTCACTATGCAAGCTGCTCCCACAGGGTCCTGCCCACTCTCCACTGGACAGGGGTGCCACAGCTTCATGCTAAGGGGTCATCTGCTGAGGCCCTGGTGTACACAGCCAGGGGCCATACATGTGACATTCCCTTAAGTCTCCCCTCCTGCTGGCCTCCTGCTGGCCTCTGCGCCTAATCCTCCGCTGATTAGACTTCCTTCTAGAAGTCCCAGAGTTTTGCTCTTTAAGTCCAGGTTCTGGACCCATGTGGTAGTGTGGGCTGGCCTTTCTCCAACCCCAGAGGTGGCCTGGTGCCCAGTGTGTCCAGGTGTCCTCAGAACCCTGCACGTTCTCTGGGTCTGGTCTCCATTCTGGACCAACTGCAGCCCAATTACTATGGTTTTACAGATCTCGACATCCAGGAAGTTGCCTCCCTTTCCAAAGCTATCTTGGCAGCTCTCGCTTAGCTGCCTTGAGGAGCTTCACGGTCCACCAACTGTCATGGGTCTCCTGTCGGGACCCAGAGTTGGCTTTACTGCCATCTCTGTGGACAGGCTTCCCGTCTGGAAAGCAGTCTTTCTTTCTTCACTCAGTTGCAACTGCTTTAGAAAAGTCTCGTATACATCTAATTTTATTTCTTTCTCCTTTTTTTTTTTTTTTCAGTAGTGGGGATTAAACCCAGGGTGCTCTACCACTGAGCTACAGCCCCCAGTCCCTTTTTTTTTTTTTTTTTGAGATAGACTTGCTAAGTTGCCCAGGTTGGCCTTGAACTTGCAATCCTCCTCGTCAGTCTCCTGAGTGGCTGGGATTATGGGTGTGTCCCACAGTACCCGGCTCAGTGAATTCTATTTAAAAAATTTTTTTTTTTAAATTTTACTATTTTGGGGCTGGAGTGGTGGCTCAGTGGTTGGAGTGCTTGCCTGGCATGTGCAAGAATCAGGTTTCAAACACCAACATTACATACACAACTAAGTGTAGGGGAAACGAAGGTAAGATGAAAAAAATTAAATTAATTCTCTTTTTTTCTCCTTTATGCTGAGGACTGAGGATTTAATCCAGGGGTGCTTTACCACTGAGTTGTATTCCCAGTCCTTTGTATTTTTCATTTTTATTTTGAGGCAGAGTCTCACTAAATTGCTAAGGGTCTTATTAAATAGCTGAGATTGGCCTCAAACTCATGACTGATCCTCCAGCTTGAGCCTCCCAAATTGCTGGGATTATAGGTGTATGCCACAGTGCCAGCTACTTCTGTGTCCAGCAATCTGGCTAGACCCAGCACTTCAACAATTCATTTGTAAAATTTTACTGATAGGCTTGTAATGTACAAACGCCTTCTGCTACCTGATATGTCCACCTTTACCTTCTCAAAAAGCTGCCTTGTTCCTCAATCTAAGCAAAGGCTTTTCTCATCCAAACAAAACCCTAATCTTGAATCTCATCTGAGCCACACCCCATAGAACAGGAAGTAACAGACAGACAGGCTTGCCAGGACCCCACCCTGGCTGCACCATAACAGGCGTCCAAACTGAACAGGAGGGTGCTGTGCAGGGAGGGGGTGCACTGCTGCACCCCCGTGAGCACCTTCAGGTGAGAAGTTTGAGGACTTCTGAAGGCCTACATGGCAGGCCAGCAACCCGCACGGCCGTGTCTCCACTGCTGGCCGTCAGGACTGGTGCTGAACAGCCAGGCTCCACAGGCAGCACTGCCCTCATTGTGGCAAAGCACAGCCCCAACTGCTCAGCACTGTCTTCAGGATCTGTGTCAGGGCCCCGCACCCTCATCTCCATAGACCTGTCTGTCACCCACAGTGCCAAGAGCAGAGGCCACGCCAGGATTCATCCCCTCCTCAAGAAGTCGACTCACCCTGGACCACTCGACAATGCAATCCAGGCAGAAGTAGTGGGCACAGGTCTCTGGTGTGCCCACAGCCTGGTCTCTGAACGCATTGAGACAGATGGGGCAACTCTCCACGTCCTCGTCAGAACTGAGGAAGCTGCTGGCTTCCAGCTTCCCCCGTGGATCAGCCACCGCCACCAGCGTTCCCACTTCGTCCTCCGAATCTTCGGAACCTTGAGAAAGTGGAAACATTCTACTTCAGCAAAAGAGGAGTGGCTGTGTGGATGGGAACACTGGCCGCAGGGCTCGGGCAGGGGCCTCCACTCAGTCCCACCCCTGGGAGACACACTGCCCTGTCCACCTGTGAAACCACAACTACGGTGCACCATGACCCCGAGGAGCTTGCCCACAGCTCTGCCAGCTGTGTTGGCCGCTGCTCCTCAACCTCCAACCATAGCTGCTTCTGAGCTAAAGGGACAGGGATGCTGGCTGAGCAGTCATACCAGCTTCTCTCACCAGAGCCTCCTGCTGCAAGGCAGTCCCCAGGGGCCAGCACAGGCCTCTGAACAGTAGCCCTTAGGGTGGTGGTTCAGTGGTTATGGTGCTTGCCTGGCATGTGTATGAGGATGTGGGTTCAAACCCCAGCACCACATAAGCAACAAAGTATCAGAGCAACCAAAGCCACATGAAAAACTAAATAAAATTTATTCTTTCTTTCTTTCTTTAAAAAAATAAATATACAGGGGCTGGAGCAGTGGCTCACCAATTACAGCGCTTGCCTGGCATGCATAAGGACACAAGTTCAAACACTAGTTAGCATCATGTGGACAACGAAGTGTTGCAGCAACAAAGGCTATATGAAAAACTAAATAAAATTTATTCTCTCTTTCTCTCTTAAAAATGAATAAATAAAGAGGAAGAGGCAAACACCATAAGTGCTGAGCCACGACTCCAGCCCCTGCTCTTAAAATAAACAAAAAGAAAGAAAAAAGAGCAGCTCTACATATCTGCATTTGTCACCAACAGTTCTTCCTCAGACCACAACTACGGGATTACCTGCCCTCGCAGACCTTCTTCCTAGGTCTCCTCTTCCAGAGTTCTAACTGGGCCACGGGCTATCTCTGAGCTCTGGTGCTGGGGCCTAATCAGCACACGAGCAAGATGCTTTCAGCGAAACCCAGCAGCCAACACCTTCAGCATATACCACCTTCTCTTCCTGCCGTGCTCCACCAAACACAAAGGCCCTAAGTTCCTGTGACCACAGAGCAGGCTTCCATGGGCCCCAGACCTGTCCCCACAGTCAGGACCAGGTGTGGCATGCCCTGCTGCTACCTAGCAAAAGGGAATCATCATCCCCAGTGCCCAACCTACCAGGTGAGCTCTTCTTTTTTTCCTTTCAGGGTACTGGGGACTGAACTCAGGAACTCTATGACTGAGTTATATTCTAAGTTGCCAAAGCTGGCCTCAAACTTGCGATCCTTCTGCCTCGAAATTATAGGAATTACAGGCAAGAGCCACAAATCCATGCCAGGTGAGCTGTTTCGAAGCAGTTTCTCTAGATGGTTGCAGAAAGAGAAGTCAGAAAGGCATGCTCCCACTGGGTTAGGACAGAAATAATAAACACACGTGACTAAGGCAGTGGGCAGCCCCCAGAAGCTGAGGATAGCCCCACCAACAGCCAGCCAGAAAACAGGCACCTCCGTCCTTCAACCCAGAGAGCTTGGAAGAGGACCCTGAACTTGGAAAGGAAGTGTGGCCTGACCTTCCCTTGAAGTCACCTGAGGGTACTGGAGTGGAGGACGGAGCTGGCAGGGACTCAGAAACACGACCAAGAGCACTCTGCTCTGAGCTGCTGAGTTTGTGGTCACTTGTCACCCACCAACACAACAGAAAACTAATAAAGGGAGGCACACAACGTTTTGGAAGACGAGTGGGTAGCAGGGTGACGATGACTTTGGATTTCCTGTTGGCTGAGTGTCCACAACAGCAGAAGCAAGAAACTCTTGCTATGAATCCAGAAGGCACAAGGACCAGCAATCTTAAGGCTGCCACGGCCCACAGAGCCATGAATGCTCCATGCTCAGAAAGACAAGAAGCTCTAGCGGATGGGGCTGGACAAAGAGGTACAGGTGGGCAAGGCCTTGGGCAGCTCCCTCGCTGGGGCTGCAGGAGGAGTCAAGTGCAGTGAGTGCCAGCCCTGAAGGACAGCAGCCTGAGAATACCAGGTGGGGAAGGCCTTGTTCAGGCTGCTCTGAAAGGAGACAGGGCAGCCTTGGAGCACAGCAGCTGTGAATGTCGCTGCGTGCTCTTGAGTCTTACAAAACAAACAGGGATGATTCACGCTGCGTGGCTGGGAATGGCAGGCACTGGGAGTGGGGCTGGGTCAGAGCGTCTCACTCTCAGCGCTCACACAAGATTCAGAGAGCTACGATCTCCAGCTGAGAGTGCACCCGCAGCTGGAGAAGCAACAGGCAGAGCAGAAGCAGGCTGCCTGTGGGACAGGCCTTGTGCGCGCTGGGCCTCCAAGACATAGGAGCTCTCTGAGACTCCTGCTCCAGCCTCCAGATGCCCTATAGGAGAAACAAAGTGGGGGACTCTCCCAGTCCCCTGCATCCCTGCCCTCCCGCACTCAGTCGAGGCTCTGGTCTCCACACACCGTCTCTCGATAGCACTCCACCCATGATCCAGCCAGCTCCTGTCCTGCAGACTGTGGCTTGGCTCTCTTTCTCAACTACAAGGCCTGGAGTCCTCTCCTCCAATGCCCACCAGCTCCCAGTGTCCATCACTGCATGACCCGACCACGGCTCCATAGCAGCTCTCTGCTGCTAGATGTGAACTCAGGGACAGCAGGCACCCAGTGTAAGCCAATTCCTGTCTTCACCCCAGTCCCCAGACAAGAGTCTCCGACATCTACCTGGCCCTCAGGCCTCTAGGAATTGCCAACAGGCAGTGACCACATAGTGCCCAGTGATATCTGCTCTCTGCCCCGGCAGTGTCAGCACCCATGCCAAGACTTGCTGTAGGCAGGACAAGTTCAACTCAGTGCTGGGAAATAGGCACAAAGGCCCCATCAGTGACCTTTACACCCAGGACTGACTCTCCAGCCCTTGCTCAGAACGGGAAGTCCTATACCAAAGCTGCCGACTCACCCTGCATCTAGGTCATCTTTCTGGAACACTCTAACACTAAAGGCCATCCTGAAAGACTGAAGCACACTTCTGAACCACGGCTTTCCACAGCAGAGGATGGCAGAACTGAGCCCAGCTTCCAGGGGTACAGGCCAGGGCAACACAAGGGACAGGGAGACATCTGACCTACAAGCACTGGTCCTGCAGGAGTGTGCCCACTGTACCCTTTCAACGCAAACCTCTGACATGTGCAGACACCAATGCGCCCTGTCCTGGCAGGTGGTCCCAGAGCTCATGATGGGGCTATGCTAGACCTTCCTGTGCCTAAATGGTGATCCTTACCCTTGTGGGGGCAGGGCAGGAGGGAGTTCTGGTCTGGTTGCGCTCTCTGGCAATTTGTGCCACCTGATGTTCTTGCACATTTCAGCTTCCCACCCCTACCAGAAGAGAAGCCCAGAGAATTGCGCTGCTGAACTGAACTTCAAAACAGACTGCAACAGGAGTGAGCCACTCCCAGAGGCAGATGACTGCCAGGGGCGGTAAGCCAGGAGGTGGAGAGCAAAGGGATTTCCCCACAGCTCAGTCAGGCCAGCTATGGAGGATTTTGTCAAACACTGTCCCTGTCACTCCGATGCCAGTAGACTCACCTGATCTGTCTTCTGGGTCCTCCTCCTCAGAGCCTCCCTCTTGGTCCTCTCTGTCTGTGTAGTCTCCATGTTCACTGCCCGTGTCATCCTCAGAGTCCCCACTGTGACCATCACTGCTTTCTTCTAGACCTAGAACCCCAGAAGACAAGCAAACATGGCTGGGGCAGCGTCATAGCAAGGCAGCAGAGAGCACAGGGAGTCTAGAAGGACACCTGCCAAGGGGCCACTTGTGGGGCTAGGTGGAGATGAATGAAGGAGACCCCTGGAGTCCTTTTCCTCTGAACTAAAACTAGGAGAGAAGGCTGGGGGCAATGGAACACGCCTGTGGTCTCAGCTACACAGGAGTCTCAGGAGGATGCTCCTGTCCAGGAGTTCAAGGTCAGCCTGGGCAAGACAGCAAGACCCCTTCCCCCCAAACAAACCAAAATAAACACAATGACAAGAAGAACCAATCAAATTCAAAGGATTTTTTAAAGGTTGAAAGCTGAAAACCCGACATAGATAACCTCCTGGGGCAGCTGGCTCACCGGCACTGCTGGCCAGGTCTGCGGGGCCCACTCGGGGGCAGCCATCAGGTCCTGGGCTCTGGGCCATGGGCTCGTCTAAGCTGTCGTCATCCATTATCGCACATTGGAGTTCAGCCCTGAAAGACACCAGAGCCAGGGTCCCCAACTGGCAGGGTTGCAGAGCCCCAGAAAGAACGACAGTCACTCCTTCTTGCCTGGCGCAGGAACATTTCTGTCCACATCACAGCTGAGGCACAAGACAACACACAACAACTCAACCACAGAGAAAAAGACACTGCAGAGCCAGGTGGTAACCATGCTGTCACCCCATTGATTGGAGAGGCTAAGGCAGGGTAGCAAGTTCAAGGCCAGTGTTACTCAGTAAATTAGCGAGATCCTGTCTCAAAAACAAACAAACAAAACAGGACTGGAGATGACACTTCAGTGGTAGAGTGCCCCAGGTCCTGTCCCCCGCCAAAAAAAGAAGACAAGACACTGGCTCCTACTTACAGAGCCACATGCAAAGCTGGATCCCAACTCCTAACGACTGACCACATGTTTCTACAAGCACCTGGAGAAGTGCCAATGCCAGAAATGAACAAAAGGGACCTGTCCTGGGCTGAGGCAGAGCAGTGCTTGTCAATTGAGGGCTGTCACCAGGAGGCTGTTGGCCTACCACTCCTTGGGTAGTGGTCACTCTTGGTCAAGGCTGGGCTACCAGCCTCCATTCAGCTGCCCACCATCAGGAGGCCATAAGGCTCAGCACAGGTGACACGGGTCTTGACAACTGGTCTAACTGTGGAGTCCCTATAGTGCCCAGGCTGGAAGGCACAACAGACCTGGACCACACCTCTCCTGACCTGCCAGGGGAGTGCCTACCCAACCCAGGCTGTAGGCTACTCCAAGAACAATGTGTAACATCTGCATAAGCTCCAGGATGACCCTCAACATGACCCTCCTTCCACACCAGGTCCCCAAATAAGAACCAGTCTATGTATAAGGTCCCTTCCTCACCTCAGCTGCTCACTTCACTTCCCAAGGACCCTGGAGATGCCTCCAACAAGGAACTCATTCAGGAATTAAAGGAGGCACAGTGGTCCACTGCAGTGTCACACAGGGGAGTAGAGGGTGGGCCTGATCACAGGCACACCAGCTTCCCTCCCTCGGCTTCAGATCCCAGGTCCACCGTAGTGGTGGAGGAAGGCTACCACCTCCTGTGAACCACCTTGTCTGGTGGGGCTGAAGGCCAGCTCCCCATGTGACAAGGCACTGCAGAGCTCTAGGTCCTCTGCTGCTTGCTAAGCAGCGAGGGCAAGCTTGTCAGATGAAAGCGCCAATCGACATGTGTGGTCGCTTTGAAGAAACAATAAACCAAGAAGTGATTTTGCCAAATTATTAACTTTTCCTCTCCCTGCTCTGCAGGTTAAGATAATCATCCACACCCCCACTCAGGAAAGGACCCGCACCCTACTGCTGGTGAGAGCAGCAGCTCGGCAGAGAACACTGAACCTGGAGACAAGACCATGCTGTGGCCCATTCAGGATGGTGACAACGCTGCACTGAGACCGAGCAGTGGCCACAGATCTCAAATAAAAAGACACATGACTCTGGCCATAAATGAAGCCCAGTCCTCCAGGCTCCTGCCCTGACTGCATGTGGCACAAGGGAAAGTCCCTGCCTGGACAGACACAGGTGAGGAAGAGAATAAGAATACACACAAATCTACCAGGGAACACTTGGAAGAGCTAGGAAATGGAACCCCAGCACTATCTAGGTGACAGCAGGGCAGAGCTGGATGCAGTTCTGGAGTATGACTGGTGGACAGCAAATCCCTCATGATGGGTCCATCTCCCCTGATGGAATGTGACTAAGGGCACAAGAGGGGGCAGTGGCTGCCAGGAGAGATCAGTGAGCCAGCAGCAAGCTGGAACTGCAGGAGTCTCCTGGAAATACCAGCTCAGGAAGGAGAATGAGTTCCAGAATGCTACACCTGGGGGCAAGGCCCACAGCCAGAGGCCCCTGTGGCCCTCCCCAAGGCAGTGGGAAGTCAGAGCACAGGAAGCTGAGTACCATTCCTCCCTGGATCATCACACAATCCAAGTGGAGGCAACAACTGGGGCACAAAAGAAAATAAGCAGGTAGCCTCCAAAGACACATCCCAGGCAAGCAACAAGGAAAGCACAGTGTGGGGCCACCAGTCTTAACACTGTACTAATGGGAACCCCTAGTTCAGGACCTCCTGGTGCCCCTGCAGCTCCAGCTTGGGCAGGCCTGCCGTTCATCACCCCCACCTCCACCACAAGTCCGACCACAGCCCTGGACCATTCCTGCAGGAAAGTCCCAGTGCTTCCTGGCTGCCCTTGGCAGTGGTGGTAGAACTCCCCAGAAGAGCTCCTGCTCAGCCTCCAAGTTTGAGAGGCTGGGGGGAAAAAGAAAACTGGAAATGCTACTTCCCCTTCAAACTCAGGAGACAATGAACTTGCAATTCCCTGTTACCAAGAGGCACAAGGGCCCGAGCCTGGGTGCCGGTTGTGGGCACCGAACACACCTGCAGGTCCTGCTTCTCCACTGGGGCTTGGTCTCTCTCCATCCGCCTCCTGCCACAGGAGACACAACGCGACCTAAAAATCGCAAACTGCTGAAACTCAAGGACCTGGGGCTTACAAAGGTTCCCGGGGCGGATGAGGAGCAAGCCAGGCTGGCGGCATCAGCGCCAGTCAGTGCAAAGCGACCACGCTGTTTCTTTGACTCAACATTCTTCCACTAAGGAAAACAAGTCCAGGAGAGGGAGGTAGGTCAGGCGCCAGGCCAAACCCACCTCAGCCTCGGAGCCCAGGCGGCCCCCACTGGGCAACACGCTCCCAGGCAAACCACCGTGCGTGCTGCAGAACACTCTCCAAGAGCAGGGCAGGAGTGGAGGGAGCAGCTGTGCTCCGCGCTGTGAGGTCACAGCCTCTCTGGGCCCTGAGCTACTCGTCTGCAAACCGCGGGCGACGACACCCGGGAGAGGCTGTCGTGAGGGCGACTGAGGCCCACTGCAACCGTGCCGTCCACCACAGGCGCCGGCGACGCGGGCCGGGAACCGGGCACACTTCCTCGGCACCGCTGGCGCCCGCTCCCCGCAGGCCAGGCCAGGACGTCCCGCCGCGCGGAGTTCCCGGGCCGGCGCCAGGCCTCGCCCGTCCGCCCTCGCCCGCGCGCAGGCCTCCCCGCCCCGCAGGCCTCAGACAAAGCGCGCGGTGCCGGCGGGCGGCCCGCATGGCCGGGCGTCCCTGGAACCCCGGGCCACCGCGGCCGCCGCACGTACCCGGGAACCTCGCGCCTCCCCGGCGCTCCCGGGCGCGCTAGCCGCTGCCCCTGCGACTTTGCGACTAGGCCCGGGCGCCGCCGCCGCCGCCGCCACAGCCGCGCGCGCTCCCCGACCCGGAAGTGCTCAGGCTGGCTTCCGGGGCCCTCCGCCCTCCCGTTGGCGGGAACCATTGGGACCAGGACAGGGAAGAAATCGCGGTCGAGGCGGCGGCACGGCCCTTCAGCCCTCAAGAGGGCGGTTAGTGCAGGGCTGCTGCCCGGGAAGGTCGGGGTTCCGGAATGTCCGTGCCGTCTAGCCCCCGCCAGTGCACTGGCCCGGCCCCCCCCCGGCGCCCAGGTGGTGCGGTCCGACCGCCCGAGCGAATGGGAGGGCCTCCTGCCACAGAGCCCCGCCCCAAGGCCCCACAGCGCCTCCCAGAGGGCGTCCGCCGGCCCCTGCGGCGCGCCGCTTTCCCTGGTACCCGGTGCCGGGAGTTTGCAGAGGCTCTGGGTGGGCGCTCCGGCGCGGCGGAAAACGAGGCCCTAGACCCGGTCCCCTCCGGCCAGCACAGGGAGGCGTTGTCCACCTCCAGGACTGTCCGGTGTGGGAGAAGGTGGTTGGTGTTCTAACGAACAGGCTGCGGGGGAGAGTCCGGGTCCGAGCCCGGCGGGACCCGCCAGCCTAAGGACCGGCTGAGCCCGGCGGAGGGGGTGGGGGAGGAGAGCCCCACGGCACCGCCCGCCCCCCACCCGACGGCAGGGCCCTGTGGCCGGAGTTCTCGCGGCTCAAGGCCCGAGGGCCCCCGAGGGCCCCTGTGTGAGAGCAAAGTGCAGAACTTCAGGGGCAGCCACGGGGGTCCCGTTCACTACCGTTCACGACCGGACCACTGTGGTTTGGAATTGGCTGTGAGCGCCCGGGAAGGAAAGGGGAAAGGAAGGATGCGAGGGCCACAGGTGGAAATCTAGTCTGGGAAGGGGCAAAACTGGGGAGGCTCCTGGGGGACCGGACAGCCCAGAGGAGATGGTGAGAGGGACACTAACATAAAATATGGTGGTGGGGGATTAGAGCCAGAACAGCAGGCTTCCGATGTTTAGAGGTCAGGAATCCTCAAAAGAGGCCAAAAAGAATTCAGGTGTTGTGGGAGTAGGGGGCTGAGAAGCAGTAGCGAGTCTGGAACCAGGAGAAGCAGGCACATGCATCAGGGAGAGGGGTCCTTAATGGAACCAGCTGGGGTCTGCTGGCCCCCAGCCCCAGGAGGCAGCGCAGCAGCGCTGGAGGCAGAGGCTGGCCAGAGGGAGGGTAGAGGGAATGAGAGAACAGCATGCACAGGGAGCAGCAACGCAGTGCCACATCAAGAGGGCTTTCCTTCTTTCTGCCAGGGGAGAAATGTCCGCTAGCCTGGATGGGAGGAAGGATGATGCCAGAGAAGGCACTCAGGAGCAAGGTCTCACCTCTTGGTGGGTCAGAGACCAGGCTCTGGATGGGGTGGGTTGCTCCATGGTCACCCCAGCCAGGGACCTCAACCCAGGTACTTTGAGTATCTATCATGTGGCCTCAGGCAAGTCTCTCACCCTCTCTGTGCCTTAGTGTTCTTGGCTGTAAAATGACATTGATGCTTATGCCCACCCCTTAGATCATTGTGAGGACTGAGTGGATAAGTACAGGTGTTTCAGGTGGGTTCAGAATGGTAAAGAGGGGCTGGGGTGCAACCCCCTTCCTGCAGGAAGAGCACCTGATCACCCCTCCCTGTTTGCACTTTACATGTGCTAGCCCTTCTGTGTGAATGTGCCTGCTCAGGACTCTTAGATATGGGGTGCCCACAGACACATGCTGAGGCTCCTGGAAAGGAGGAAAACAGGCAGCCTTTTGTCAACCTGGAGTCCCCTTGGACCAGCCTCTCCCCCAATTCATCCACAGCTGCCCCAGGACACTGCTGGAAAAACCATCTTAATAAATACATTCACCCATAATGAAATGCATCTTTGGGCACTTTACAACCTATCCAGTTGTGCCAACCCACACTCAGGAGTAAGAAGTGACCCCAAAGAGTTGCCCAAGGCCAGACTGGACCTCAATGAGCATTAACACTTACTACACCTCCCACCTATTGATAACCCCTGCGCTTGCTGTCATAAAATGACACCTTTCCTGCTCACACACGGGTAGAGGCCTCACCCACTGGTAAGCAAAGACAGCTCCCAAGTACAACCCCTTCACAAGTGCATCACACCAGTGAGTCGCCCACCTGCCACCTCTCACATGCTACTGCCCATCTGCATACACACACCTGCACCCCAAGGCCCTGCTGGATTTCTGGTTTGTTCTCACAAGCTGCTTCTGCCTCAGACAGGCACATGTGGCATGTGTATTTGTTGTGCACAGGAGGCCGAGCCAGGCTGGGGGCTCTCAATTCTGTCCAGCCCCTTCCCTCTGCCATCAGGCCTGCACAGGCACACACAAGATTGGGGGAGCTCTCAGCCCAGTCATGGGCTTTCTGCACCTCACCCCATCCCCAGAAGCAAGGAGTCCTCTAGAGCCAGGAGGATGCTGAAGTAGGGCCAGGTGGAGGGAGTGGGGAAGGACAAGGGAGTTGAAACTCCAAGTGGAAAGGGACCAGCAGGGCTGTGTTCTCAGACCAAGTATACGAGTGTCCTGGGACTATAAACCAGGTGGTTTAAAGCAACAACTTTATTCCTCCATACTACTGGAGGCCGGAGGTCCCAGATCAAGGCCGTGGAGCCAGACTCCCTACAGAGGTTCTGGGAGCCTCACTCCTGCCTTTTCCACTTTGGGGGGAGGGGGCTCCAAGAGTCCTTATGTTGTGGTCACATTACTTCAGTTTCTGCTTCCATCTTCTCATGGACTTCTCTGTGTGTCTTCTCTGCCACTTATAAAGACACTGTCATTGGATTTAGAACCACACAGGTAATTCAGGTTGATTCTATTTCCAGATTCTTTGCTGAATCATCGGCAAAGACCGTTTTTCCAAATAAGCTCAAATGTGCAGGGCCTGGATGTCAAGATATGGACCTGACTTCTTTGTGGACACCATCCAACCACTAGAGGGTGAAATGAGGTATATTTGGGAGGCAAGACAGGAACTCATTTTCCTTCTGTGCTCTAGTCCCTGACTTCTCTCTGAATCTGTGTTCTGTTCTGAAGATGTGGGCCACCCCGGGATCCCAGTGATTCCTAGGTGTTCCTTCAGGGCTTCAGGACCCTTGTGATCCAGGCCTTGGAGAACCCTCAAGTTTTGTTTTGTTTTTGGTAGTGGGGATTTAATTCAGGGGAGTTTAACCATTGAGCCACATTCCCAGCCCTTTTTATTTTTTATTTTGAGACAGGGTCTCACTAGGTTGCTTAAGCCCTTGCTAAGTTGCTGAGGCTGTCCTTAAACTTGTGATCCTCTTGGCTAAGCTGTCACTGGAATTACACTATGCCCAGCCTGATACCTCATTTTTCATTTTTTTTTTTTGAAAGAGAGAGGGACAATGAGAGAGAATCAATTTTATTATTATTATTTAGTTTTTCATGTGGTTTTTGTTGTGTCGACACTTAGTTGTATATGTGAAGCTGGGGTTTGAACCTGCGTCCTTGCACATGCCAGGCTAGCGCCATAACGGTTGAGTCACGGCTTCAGCCCCTGATCCCTCAATTTTTCAACCCAACTAATTTTGGAAATGAGTTGACTCCTGGCTCTTCTGTGCTCCTTCCCCATCCGTAAATATTTACACCCCCACAACACTATGCTTGAATTTGTCCTCACTCTCCAAGCTCCCAGGTCTGGACTGGGTCAGACACCTCCCTGGTGGCAGATGACAGGCTCTAGCCCAGCCTCTACAGCATGGAATGTCGGATGCAGGGAGGCCACTGAGGGACAGAGGGATAAAGTAGGGCAGTGGATTTGGGGGCAGAAGGGAAGCAGGAGTGCAGCCAAGAGAAGGTGGTTGAGGTGGAAGAGGCAGGTCTCTGGGTCAAAGACCTGAGTTACTGTGGGTGCAGAGGAGTTTTAGCTGAGTCTGGAGCAGGAACCGTGGGTTCAGGGAGGGCCAGGCTCTGAGACAGGTGTAGGAGTTGCTGCTCGATTTGAGGGAGATTGGAAGACAAAGGGCTTGGAGGACCCATGCCTCAGGAGCAAGAGAGCCGGCACCGGCCAGCTGGATCAGGGGCCCTGGATGCCCTCATGGGCACGGAGAGAAGCGGAGTGCACAGTGAACAGTCAAATTTCCCTCGGCCACCACCGTGGGCTCTGCTGCAGCTGACCCTGTGTCGTTAGGAGGTGACAGTCCGCTCTGTTAGACCTTTTGAGGGCCCAGCAAGTATTCTTGCTGTGTCCCCGCCAAAGACGGACAGGCTTGCTGAGAACTCAGTACCCAGCGAGATGTCCCTTCCAGGCTATGACTCTGGAGACTTAAATGCCACAGGAGGGATCCCACAGTCCCCAGGGTCGCCTGGTCGTCTGACAAACCGAACCAGGCAGAACTGGCGCACCCTCCTCGAAGCCAGGCTGACTGGCATGTCCGTGGGAAGCGCCAGGCCTCCCCGAGTTGGCGCGGGGGGGCAAGGGGCGGCGCCGGCAGGACGTGCGTCCTGAGGGCGCTGTGTCAGGGCGCGTCCAGGCGCCCCCAGGGTCACAGCCCAGGGCTACGTGCGCAGGGTGCGCTTTGGGTTCTCTGGCAGGGGCGGTCCTCGGACCCGGCCGGACGGCTGGACAGTTCTGCGGCACTGGGGGCGGGTGCCGCTTGTTTCTGGCCGGACAGTCCCGCCGCAAGGGGCCCGCCTCCTCCCGCGGTCCACCCAACTGGCGGGGCAGAACCACAGGACCGCCAGGCCGCGCCCCGCGTCCGGGGCCGGGTGCCTGCGAGCCTGGACTGTACCACCGCGTGCGGTACGGGGACCGCCCAGGCGGTACCACGGCAGGGCCGGCGGGGGACGCCTCCCGCCAAGGCAACCTCGCGTTGCCCCGCCCGGCAGGTGGCAGCCCCTCCCCAGGCCGACGTGCAGAAAGGAACGCGCCGGCCTCGCCCGCAGAGGACCGCGCGTCGGTGGGCGTGGCGCGCTGCGCCCCCCCTGGCGCCCACTGGCTGCGGCAAGGCAGGGCGGGCCCGGATCGGCCGGCCATTGGCTGTGGGCTTGGTCATTTGCATGCGGGGCGGGGCGCCGGGGCCCGGCCGGGGCCGGCCAGGGCCGCGAGGTTGGCTGCGGCCACCGCCGAAGTTGGTCCGAGAGTCCGCGACTGCCCAGGCCCGTTGTCTCAGGTGACGCACGAGGGGTCCCAGGCTGGCGGGCGGGGCGCAACTCGGAGGCTGCCCTCCCCTGGGGAATGAAGGGGTTGGGGCGACGTGGCTTGGGTGCCCAAGTTGGAGGGGATTGGGAGGGGGGCGACCCCTCCACCCGCCCGCCGGACCGTCCCTCCAGGCGCAGGGCAGCCACTGCCCACCGCACACTGCGCTGCTCCGGACCCACTGTGCGTGTGACAGCGGCTGATCTGTCTCTGGGCAGCGCGAACCCTTGGCCCCTCGGTGACCTGGGTATAGCTGGCAGGCGGGCGGCCACTCGGGATCGGAGGGCGCGCACCTAGGCCCTAGGAGGCTAGGGGGGGGGCTCCTGTGTGGACAGGTCTTTCTGAGAAAGCCCAGCAAGCACAGGTAGGGGAGGGAAGGGGACACTCGAGGGATTCTCTGCTCTCCACGTGCAGGGGACTGAGATTGGGCCAGATCCTTCTTGGAGGGAACTTTCTTATTGTGTCCCAGGGTGCCAGACTGTGCTGAGTTCCAAGGGGTCCACCAAGGGGTCCAAGCCCAGGACAATCTTGGGCAGCCCTGGTGTTGTGATTTTCAGCCAACAGGATCCAGGCCTACAGGACCTGCTTCTGGGGTCTTCTTATAGGAAGAGAGTGCAGCTTTCCTCCTTCTGGCAGTTGGGACCGTGGACCTGTGTGTGGGGCCCAGGGACAGGCCACTCACAGTCCCTCTCTGCTGGGTATTCAAGTCTACCTTGGAAGGCTGGCTGACAGTGCCTGGACAGCTGGGCCAGGACACCTGCAGCAGGCCTCCTTTGGGGGCAGTGAAGGTTGATTTCTGGAGCCAGGTCACCAGGGAAGAAGGGGGCAGGCTTGGTCCAGGCCTCACAAAGACTGCTACTGGCTTTGGAGGGACCCTGTGCTGCTACCAGTGTTGTGCCATACCGTAAAGGCTCCGGAGGTGAAAGGAGGCTGTGTTGCTTTGGAGCCAGGATCCTGCAGAATTGGCCACTTACCCTGGTGTCTTCAGTGGGCTAGGTGTCAACATTCTGAGTGGCCCTCAGTAGCCAGAGGCCACTTCTGGGCTGGGGGTGAATAGGAGGAGCTCTGAGGCCAGCAAAGCCTAGTTCTACGCTCTGGCTGGAATGCCTGACCTGCACTGACACCTGGTAGGTGCCTGCTTCTTCGTGGTCTGGGTTCTGGATGTCTGTGGGAACCTGGACCCTTCCTCACTTCTGCACAGCTTACATACCATTGTTTTCAAAATAAAAGTTCAAAACTCAAAAGTAAACTTTACAGCAACTCAGAAGTTTGCTTAGTGATCTGAAGCACTCTAACAACATCTTTGGAGTGTGGGATTTTGTCCATCTGGAACAGCCACCAAGGAAGAGGGCTCTACTCATTTCCCCATCCCAGAGCACAGCATTGGCCTGGTAGAGAGGAGGGCTTAGCAGCAGTCACAGGCAGTGGGCAGGGCCTGGGCAGTGGCTTCAGAAGAAACAGGTGCTCCTTGAGAGGGCACTGGAGGGCCATGGTGTGAGCGGGCTATGTGCCTGTTCGCTAGGGAACATGGCCTAGCCCCCTACCCCCAGTTCCCTGTATGTGGAGTGGTCACTAGATGAGCACCTGGCCTTGCCCCCTGCTGGCTTAGGATTGATGCCCAGAGGTGTCTCCAGCCCTCCTAAGATTACCTGGAGGATTACTGGGAATAGGTACCTTGGGCCTTAGCCCTCCTACCCAGGCTGCAACTGAGAGTGACCTGTTCATCTGGGCTTCACCTACATGACCCTGTGTGTTTAATCCCACAGGTCAGGCAGGTCTAGGTCCAGGCTGCAGGGGCAGTAGGCTGGTGGCTCTGCCCTTCTGACACCAGGTTGGGAGCCTTCCTCTGCTGCCCAGCCTTCCCAATTCCCTGCTCCCTGCCTCTGACAGTAAATATCCTGTCCCACTTGCTCCTCACAGTGATAGACTCCAGGTGGCCCTGACCTCTGCACAGCCCTGAGTGGCTTCCTTGTTCCTCCAACTCAGGATTTCCATGTCCCCTGCAGTCTGCCTTAGAGGAGGTGGCTCAGAAGCCACCCCAGGAGAATAGTTGAGTCCATCTCAAACATGCCCTCCCCTCAGATCCAGCAGACTCCTGTAATCTCGAGTGTCCCCATCCCATCTCCCAGTGCCACCCATGCTGCATCAGGGCCTTTGAGTCCCCTCCCCCAAGTTCTGAGTATCACACATATCTCCAACCCCAGACACAACCTTTGGCACTGCTAGTGTGCAGCCCTCCTGAGGACCAGGACTCTGGGAGAGGCCACAGCCTGCCCAAGGGCCTAGGCAGCATCTGGGCTATGGAATCTGCCCGGCTCTGATTTCAAAGCTGCAGACCCATAGCAGAAGCTTCATGCCCTCGCGGGGAGGAGGGAGACTACCCTGTCCACTCAATGCCCACACCCTCCCTGGGGCTGGCCAACCTCCTCTGGGGGAGCTCCTAACCAACCCAGAAATCCTGGACCTGCCCCCACAATTCTGTGGGAGATAGTAAACTTGACAGGCAGGTCTGGCACATCCTGGTATCCTTGGTTCCTGCAGCCACTGACAGCCAGGTAGAAGAGGGATCCAGAGATAAACCCAGGCCAGGGCTGAGCCAGCAGGCTCTATCACACAAGGGATCACAAAAGAAAGCGCCCAGAGATGGGCAGGGCAAAGGAGTCAGAATGAGGGGCCCCAGAAGCCCCAGCCTTGGATCCTACTGAAGCACTCTTTCTCCAGGTGGCTTGACATACTCCACAGTGGCCTTCCTGTGTACCTTAAGCTCCATGTCCCACAGACGTGGTCCAATAGCTTCAGGACACATTCAGGCCACTCTGGGCAGTTTATTAAGTGTCAGGGTACAGAGGCCGTGCACAAACATGGTGAAGAACACAGCCTTTGGCAGCACATACCTACAGGCTGAACGTACTATGCACACGTCTCCCATCCCCAACAAGCAATGGCCTCTGGGCCTGGCCAGTTCTAGCCAGAGTTTCTCCAGGGGTCCTGGCAGACTTGGCAAAGATTTGGGCAACTCTTTCCCATCACTCTCATCCCCATAGCAGAAACCCCAGGATGCCAGGGCTTCCTACTCCATGGGAAAGGAATCCTCTGTGACCACAGACTTCCTTGTCCAGGTTGACCTCGCTTGTCCTCAGCTGGCACCACTCTGGGACAGGAGCTGCTACCTCCAGGAACTCTGTTTCATGGGGGCAACTGTGGGGAGGACAATAGCTGAGGAGGCTGAGACCAGAGGAGGGCCCATCCTTCAGGGCTGGGGGACAGACATACCCTCTGGGCTCAGGCTGGGCACTAGGACAGGGCCCTGGGTTGCTCCCTGGAGGGGCTCTTCTCTGGCTGGAGACAGAAGGTCCTGTGGGGAGATCAGGTCAGCTGAGAGCTGGTAGGGAGGCCCACTGTCCCACCTCTCCCTGGAATCACTCTGACCTGTGTGCCACAAGGGGCTCTAGGTGTTTGTGAGGGTAGTGGTGGTGCAGCCCCGGTCTGTTGGATGAACTGCTGCAGGTTGCACTGACGGAGTTCCCGGTTCAGCTCCTCAAGCTCCTGAGCCTGGGCCTGAGGACACACAAAATCTTCAGGGGGCATAGTCCTAGTGTACCACACAGAGTGGCTTCCTTGTCTGTGTGTCACACCCCTGGGGTCTGATTGTTGGGGCTGGGGAAGTGACAGGGGCTGGGGACTCCTGGGCTCACCTTCAGGGCATGCTCAGCAGCCTCCAAAGCCCGGCTCACCAGGGCCAGGCTTCCCTGCACCTCTGCACTCTGCCGTTCCTGAATGGCCAGGTCCTGACGTAGGCGTTCAGTTGCAGATGCTGTGGCCAACGGAGGCCCCGGGGCCTCAGCAGCCAACCGAAGTTCCACCTCCAGGGCGTGGGCCTGAGCATCCAGGGCCTGTAGCCGGGCAGCATGTTCAGCAGTGGCCGCGCTCAGGGCCTGCAGGCGAGCCTGCCCCTCTCGCTCTCGGGCTTGTTCCCTCCGCAACTCCTGCTCCCAGAAGGCCTCATGGCCCAACTCCTCGGCATTCCTCTGTACCCTGAGCTCCAGGTCCTGAAGGTTTGTGAAGCAGCCTGTGGTGGGTGCTACAGGGGCTGCAGGCTCAGGTGATGAAGGACTGGATGCCAGCCTGGGACACCCCGGGCTGAAGGTTAGTGCTTTGCGGGGTTCACGACCTGGTGCTGTTCGAGGTTTTGGGGGCAGGCTGGCACGAACTGGACATCGCTCTGGGGGTGGACAGCTGTCTGATGAGGGCCTCCCAGCCAGACTGGGCCCTGTCCGCCTCAGAACAAACTGGACGTCACTGGCAAACTGTCCACAGGTGGCCTGGGCACTCACTGGACACTCCTGAGGCAGCAGTTGCCGTTCCTTCTCCCTAAGACGCTGCACAAGCACAAAGCGGCCTGTCTGGCCTGGGGGGGAAGGGGAGGGTCAGTCTGTCTCTTGTCTCTGTCCACCTGGCCTTAGGAGTTGGGAGAGGACAGAGAGAAGGAGCCAACCCACCCTTCTTTAGGGGAGAATAGGACTGGACTACCAGGCTCCTGCCTAGTCCCTCCTGTTGGGCCTCCAGAAGACTCACCTATTGCTTGGGCTAGTGCGATGACCACTTCCTGGCAGGTGGTCTGCTCTGAGACCCCGCAGACTATCCGCTGGATGCCATCCACCCACACCTTCAGCTCCATGGCTGCCAGCCCCAAGAACATCCCTGTCCTGCAGGGAGGGTACAGGGTCAGGCCTTGTCTCCTCTACTCCTCCTTGCCTGCCACTACAAGTGGCTCAAGGCTGCGGCCCCCAGGTGTCTGGCTCTGCCCTCCTGCACCCATCCCACCCACAGGCCATGCATTCTTAGGGTGGCTGGGGAACTAGTTTGCCCTGGAGGGCACTTTGAAGCGTCCCCCACTTCACCAGCCTCCTCTTGCCCCACCCCCACTCCCGGAACAAGGCGAATCATTAACCAGGTCCAGGATTTCCTGTCCCCTGTCACCTGGCTCAGAAGGCACTGCCCATTCCCGCCCGCGGTCGTCCCCAGGCACCCAAGGGCGCCCCCACGCAAACAGCACCGCCAGCTGCCACGGGAACGCGTCACCGAGGAAAGGGCCGTCCCCGGAGGAGCTGAGTCGAGACCCAGACTCGTTCCACCGCACCCAAGGTCCCCCGGGCAGCCCCTCCTGCCGGGGCGGTGCGCTCCCCGGAGATCCCGCCCCCGCCGCGAACACCGGCCGCGCTGGACCCCGTGGTGCCTGCTCCGCCGCGGAGGGTGCAGGTGCGGCGCGGCTCCCAAGTCCTCTCTCCCAGCCCGTGGAAAAGTCCTGGGCCAGAGCTCGGCGCCCCGCCGGCCCAGGGCCGCGTAGAAACTGGGGGACCCGGCGCGGCTCACCTAGGTGCTCGCCGGCCTCCAGGACCCAGGCGCTTCGGCGCCGCCGCAACCTGCCGCTTCAGCGCCGCGGCGCACCCCGACCCCACCGCCTCATTGGCTCTCTGTCCGCACGCCCCTCCCCGCCGCGCCCTCATTAGCTCCGCGGCTCGAGCCTCCCGCCCCGCACCCGCTCCCATTGGTTGTCTCCTCCAGCCCCCGCCCCTTTGGCTCACTGCCCCGCCCCTCCCCGGGGCGCCCAGGTGTGGGCGGGGCCCGGGCGCGGGATGGGGAGGGGCGGGGCCGGGCCCCCGGGCGTCGCCGCTCAGTGCTCGCGAACCACGCGGAAGCGCGTCTGCTACAGAGGTCGGTGGGCGGCTCGGCTGGGCAGGTGTGAGGCCCGGCTCCCAGACCGACTTCCTCCGTAGCCTGCCGTGCAGCAGGTCCTTTCCAGGGAGGGGCGCTGGCCTGGGATCTTGCGACTCTGGAATGCGCCCCAGGGCAGCGGGGCCGGAGAGGCTTCCTCCTCCACAGACCCGCCGCAAGGAGCAGGGCCCCTCCGACCGACCTCCCGCGGGGGTCGGGGCCCGGGACGCGGAGTTGGGGGAGTGTGAGCACGCGCGGAGCGGGGTGGAGCCCCGAGCGCAAGCCGGAGCTGGTGGGCGCTTTAGCCTGATGGGGGAGGGGGCCGCCTCGAGGCCGCCGGGGACAAAAGCACCGGGCTCTTTGTTGGAGGCGCTTTTCCGGCCCCAGGGGGGCCCACTGCCCTCCCGAGCTGTGCGTGCCCAGGCCGTCCCACAGTTTAGCGGGCTTGAAGCTCCTCCTCCACATTGTCCTTTGCTGCCCCGGTGGGCGAACCAACGCCACTCAGCCTCTCGGCCTCCCGCTCTACTCCTCAGACAGTCTCGGAGTGGCATGGGGGCCCAGCCTACCTCCTCCATGGTCTGGCAGGGGGAGCCCACCGGAGAGAAGATTGAGGTGTGAGTGATGGATGCATTAAGGTGGTGGCTACACAGACTGGAGTGCGCCACCTTTAGGCTTCCCTTGTTCTGGGGAGGAACACCTCCTCAGATGGACACTCCTGGGGTAGTCTGGGCTTCCAGCTTGGGTGTTAGGGAAGTGAGGATTGAGGCCAGAAGAAAGGTGTACGTACCACTGCTGGGAGAAGTTCAGCACAGCCCCTCCAGCTTTTCATCCCCTTCCTAGACTCCCCCACCCCCAAGGCAGCTCAAACCCTCAAAACCATCCACATTCTCAGGACACACCCACACCTATACTTGTCTCATCCACTGGGCACCAGTGTCCCCAGTACACACTGGGCATCACCAACTAGAGCAGGGCTTAGCCTCTCATAACCCCTAGCTGGGCTAGCCCAGAACTGGGCAAGGCCCTGGGCTGAGTTCTCCCCAGAGGCTCCTGGTAACAGCCCCGCCCCTTCTGAGTGCCAGTATCCATGGCAACAGTAGAGAACACCCTCACCCTAGGCCTGCCAGGAGCTCTGGCCTCAGGTGAGTGTTGGGGATGAGTCCCAGGGTTGGTTGACAACTGGGGGTGACAGGCAAAGGGCCAGCACCTTTGACAGCGGGGAATGTGGGAACATCTGCCTGGCCTGAAACAGATGAGAGCACCCACATCATCAGCTGTCCCTTGCCCATGTGGCTTCCTCAGTGTGAGCCCGCAGTGCTGCTCCTGCCTCTGCCACACAAGGAGATCCCTGTAGGGTGCACATCCGGGACACAGGCCACATTTGGCCCCACTGCCTCTCCCAGCTCCTGAACAACATCAAGCATGGCCCCAGAGCCTTGCCAGGAGTCTGAAGAGAGGCAGGTACCACAAGCCCCAGCAGGTGGGGAGCCAGTCAGCGGTGATTTGAGGCCTCCAACTGGCATACCTACAGACACCGTGGCTTCCCCATGCCCCCTGGACACCAAGACTCACTCCACATGGTAGGCCTCTGTCCACCTGCAGTAAGGAGGGAAGGGGTGGATGGCCAGCCTCCTAGGAAGAAGCAGCGAGTGGACAGGGCCTGATCAACAGGAGTATGTACTGGCTTTGCAGGTTGGCTCCTGAAGCTCTGGACCCCCGCACCCTGCGGCTGCTGTGGGAACAGCGAGAACTGGAGATACAGGCACTTCGTTGGGCCATCCAAAATGGCCGGCAGGCCCAATACTGTCACATCCTTCAAGAGGTGGCAGGGCTTCCATCTGAGAGGTCAACAGAAAACCCCAGCCTAACCCAGCACCTGTCCTGACCTAACCCATGGTTTCTGTCCTGCACTAACTCCACCCACCCACTACTTGACCCTTACCCTGATCTTTGCCTCTGGCCCTAGTCCTTGCCTGACTCTGATGCTCCACCCAAGTGCTGAATGTTACTGTGCTGTAAACCTAACTGTAACCCTGAGCACATGGACCCCTGCCCAGACCTGTCAGAACCTAATACCTACCCTGCTCTGGCTGGCTGCATTGGGTGCCCTCGGTGTGATGGCAGTGGCACACCTCATTTGCTACTGATCTGACCTCAAAACCCCAGCCGACCTGGAGTGCGGGAGTTGGGGGCATTGCTGAGGTTGCCTCTCCTCCCAGAAGCTTCCACAGTCTGGACAAGTTCCTGCAGGACCAGGTGGAGAAGCTGACCATGGAGCTGAAAACACAGAAGGAACAGGCCCAGCTGGTGAGGGGGTGGGGCCCTGTGGCTGGCAAGTGGTTTGGCCTGGGGGCGGGACTTCAGGAGGCTCCTAACCCTGTGGACAGGAGAAGGAGCGCTTGGAGGAGCAGCTGATGCAGAGCCTCAGGGTGCAGCAGCAACTGGAGGCAGAGCTGCAGGCATTCCAGAAGTCCTGCCTCCTGCAGTTGGCCTGCTCCTCCTGGGTAGGCCGCATCCTGCGGTCCCAGACAGGTAGTGTGGAGGTGAGCCAGTGCCCAGGCCCATTACCTCCCAGGCACCACTTCCCAGCCCTCCCTGGACCATCCTAGGACAGCCAGAATGTCCCCTTCTGGCCTGCCAAGGGAGCCTGTTGCTCTCAGGCTACCTATGCCTGGAGGAGTCAGGTAGCCTATGGCCCCTCCCACCAATCTGTGAGGTCAAAGGGGTGCTCTCTCCCAGCTCCTCCTACCCCTGGACCTTTCAATTGAGGGATGGGTGCTGCGAATTGAACCTGGAACTTAACAAGTGCTGTACAACTGAGCTATGCTCCCAGCCTCTGTGGTCCCTTCCTGCAGGTGGTTACTGCAGAGACTTTAATGGATTCCAGTGACTTCTCTGATAATAATCTGGCTCCCACACCTGGAGAGGTGAGCAGGGCCTCCCATGCCTGACCAGGACTCTGGAGCCCTGCAGGAGAGGAGAGCCACAAGCCTATTGCTTCCTGGCCAGGGCTTCCGGCTGGAGGACGTGGACTGGAACAGCATTGCCCACCGGTACCCCAATCTCTTCAACACTGATACCAGCTCAAGGCACAAGTAATTGCACTGGGCCCAACTCTCCAGGGGCCAGGGGAAGTAGAAATTGGCCAGGCACCAGTTCTGTCCTTTGGTAACCCCTCCAAGCCTCTGCTCTGATATGTAGAGTGAGTTAGGAATGAAGAGAAGGGGTTCCTGGGCCATCACTGCCCTGTCATGAGCTGGGTCTGGGTGCTGTATACCCAGAGCACAAGCCAAATTGCCAGCTGCTTTGGGAGGCTGGATGGGGCAGAGCTGAGGCCTGGGAGCCAGGCATCCACTGAACAGTGCATGGCCTCAGACAGCCTCAGCCGTCCCCATCGCTAGAAAAAGAGGGCTCAGATTCCCCCACCAAGCGCATGGAGAGACATCCCAAGAGTCTGGAGTGGAGCACTCTGCCCTGTGTGGGCACCAGCAGTTCCGGAGGTGCAGGCTCTGACTCCAGCAGCAGCCAGCTGGTCCTGCGCTCTGGAGTGCAGAAGGCCATAGGGCACCAGGCATCAGGCGTGTCGTCTTCGGAGCAGATCCCCACGAGGGCTTGGTGCCTCAGTGAAGACTCAGAAGGTGGAGTAGGGTGCATCTCTTGGCCACCCTTCCGTACCCCAGCAATCTTCCTCCAGAGCCCTAAACCAGGTCCTTCAGCTCCCAGGGCCCAGCCACCCCTTCTGCCCTGGATCCGACCCCTGGCACTGCTCCCCTCCCACATGGACCCCACCTGCTGCAGGCCAGGTCTGGCCTCACAGGAACATCGCTTCAGATGATCCATGTGAGGGCTCCCCTCCCTGAAAGAGCTCCTTTCCCTAGATTTGAAAGCCCACTCACAACTGGTCAGCAAGACTGCCTGGGAGCCCTGCGCAGCCCCAGACCACGGGGGTGTCAGTCACCAGCCAAGGTGAGGCTGGGCAGGACCTGGGGGTTGGCAGGGTCCCAGGTGCAGCACAGCAGGCACAGTGCCCCTCCCGACCCAGCCCTGCAGGCTGTTGCCTGAAGATCGTTGCTGTGAGCCGCCGGGAGAAGTTTGTCCGCATCCTCAACCAGTCGCTGGAGCAGACAGTGGACCTAGACGGCTTCGTGCTGCAGCAGCTCGTGCGTGACTTCCCAGTGTGCATGTACCGCTTCCCACCCGGCACACTGCTGGCACCGCAGCACCACATCACGGTGCGCTCTGCTGCCCACGAGCCCGCCGGGCCCTGGCCCTGCTGTGCTGCCCCTCACTCAGTTCCCTATGCTGTTCCCAGGTGTGGGGTGAGGGGACCAGCAGCACCAAGAAGCAGCAGCCCTTATCCTTGGGCCAGGATGCTTTCCAGTTCCACTCCAGCCTGGGCTGCGTGACGCTCCTCCGGAATCCTGAGGGCCAGGTTAGTGTGGGTCCAGGCCCCAGAAGGGCTTGGGCGGGCCTCACGGGGTGGGGTGACTGCAGGTCCCTGCTGGCCCTACAGGTCCTCAGTGAGCACCAGGCCCCACACTGTGTGACCGCTGGCTCAAGGACTTTTGCAGACAACACAGACTGGTCCATTGACCGCTTCCCGCTGCCAGAGGCCCAACCCGTTGCTGACACAGGCGAACCCCAGAGCCTGCTGCGCCCTCCACGCAAAGGCCGAGTGCGGGAGATTGGAGCTCGGCGCCGGAGAACTGGGTGGGCACCTGAGACCCCCACTTGGGGTCCAGCATAACCCATCCCGGATGCCTTCTGTGTGACCATTGCCCCACCCTGCTGCTTCCCTAGACCCTGCCTCAGCTAGGATCACTTCCCTGGTCAGTACTCTTCAGCATCACCACCTACCCTGCCAGCCTCCAGCCAGCCCTGGAGTTATCCAGAACCCCCAGCAGGCCCCTCAACCTCCCCAGGCTTGGAACTCCTTCAATACCACCTCTTCATGGGAGGCTGTAGCCTCACAACCCTCTTGTCTCCCAGGATTCGAGACATCTTTCCACTCCTAAGTCCACGCCAGCCTTTCCACCCACGGGAGGTGCTGGCTCGGCCAGAGGGCACCCAGACCAAGACTCTAGAGCTCCTGCCTGCCCTCCCGGGTGAACAAGCCAGAGCGCAGAGGGAGGAGTGGACTAGCAGCAGGAGAGAGAGGCTGACTGCACAGTCATTGTCCCAAGTGGAGGTTGGGCTGTGTCCCCAGGATTGCCCCACGAGGAAGGAGCACAAGGTCCGGGTGAGTGCATGGATGCTCCTCCTGGCAGACACTGGTTCCCCCTGGCATGGCACATTCCTCCCTACCCACGCCCTCGCCTACAATGCTCCCCAGGTGTGCCAGAAAAGCGTGGACCGAGGCTGCCCCATGGTGACCCTTTCTGTGCAGAGCACAGCTGAGAGTAGATATGGCTTCCACTTTCTCAGCTGCCCCCCCATCACCGCAGACACATGCCGGCGGGTATAGGGCGGCTGGGCCAGGCAGTGCCAGCTGCATAATTTATTGAAGCAATGTTGCCTACAAAGTAAACTGCATCTCTGTACACCTGAAAGTTGAAAATGATTCTCTTGATTTTGGGGGACATTCTGCCCCAAGAGGAGGGACCTGCACCCCAGACTCTCAAGGGGAGCCCCATAAATCCACCAGGGATGGGAGGCCTGGCTGTGCCATGGGCAGCCTAGGGTGAGTAGCTAGGACCCTGAGTCCTGAGGTACCCAGAGAACCCAGGTCCTGCACCCCAGCCTACACCTGCTCTCTGACTGCCCCTCCTGGGAAGGCTAGGCACCATAGAGGGGTGCACAGTTGAGGCACTGAAGGGGAGCTTGGGCTTTCCTCATCCTTGCACCCCACCTGCATCCTGGCCCCTGCTGCCTGCTGGCTGGTCCCAAGCCAGACTCCCCTCCAAGAGGGGCCTCTTCAGGGCCAGACCCACTTTCCACCTCCACGCTGCGCAGCCTCTCTGGGGTCTCTGAAGACAGCCCTCCTGGAGCTCCATGACCTCACCAGCACCCATTGGCCCCAGTCCAGGTGAGCCTGGCAGTGGGTGGGGGCTTATACTAAGGGTGGGAGTGGATGGGAGTGATAGGGCTCAGGTGGGGCAGGTAGCAGAGGCCTGGGTGTCTGGCTGCTGGATCTGGTGTTGGCTTTGGGTCTGGGCATCCCTGAGCTTGAGCACGGGGGTCTGAGACTACCTCCAGGGCTCACTGCAGCAAGCCTCTCACCCACGCAGCCCAGGGCTCTGAGCCTGCGCCCTCTGAAAGGCAGGTCTGCAGACCCCTTGGGGGAGCTGCTGCCTGAATAAAGTGGCATTGGGTACTTGGGGGGAGAAGGGATGAGGTGATAGCCCAAGGTCCTGGAAGGCTCTAGAAAGCAAGAAAAGAGACAGCATGTCAGAGAGACCCTGTCAGACAATAGGCCTACTTGTGGTCCTGCAGTCTGAGAGGTGGTGGCCTGCTGGGGGATCAGTGACTCCATGGCCCCCAATGGGTGGCAGCACCCCTGCCTCCAAGGTCACCCCTTCTGTTCCACTTCCTTTGCTCCCCAGGGAAGCTGTGGCCCCCAGCCCCGCCACCTCTGGATGTTGCTTAGACCAGCCCACTGGGGTAGGCAGAGAGGCCATAGACCTGGACTTCAGCTTTGGGTCATCTGGGTCCAATCCCTGAGGCCTGGCTTATAGGCTGGTGACCTCAGACCAATTCCTAAGCTTCTGTTGTAGTGTGAGGCAGGTGGCCAGGGTCACTCTGTGTCCACTTGGACCTGGCACTGTCCCAAAGTGTGCCTACCCCATCACTCTAGCTACCCCATCCCCTTCTGGCTGCCCTGCCTGCAGTACTTATCTGCTGGATGGTCAGCTCTTTTTCCCTCTTGACTGTCTCAGGCACCCTGGCCAGAAAGGGCACAACCTTGGCTGCCCACTCCCATCCCCCCAAGAGAGGGTCACTTTGCTGACCTTTGAGCCTCTATTTCTGTTGTCCCTGCCTGCAGTGTCCCTCCCTAGACTTGCCCACTGGATCTGGGTTTATGGCCTTTCTGTCTTGGAGCCTTGGTCACTCTGAAGCCAGTGTCCCTTAAGACAGAGCCCTGCCTAGCTTAATTCTGCATTGTTGAGCCCAGCATAGGTCCTATCTGGGATGAGCTGGTAGTGGTCCTTCCGTGCCTCGACCTCCCCAGAGACCTGGTGGCCCCCTTCCTCTCCTGGCCTTTTGTCCACTCCTTTGAGAACTGGGGACGTCCAGTGAGCACATCTGTTTGTAGGTGGTTCTATCTCCTCTGTGTCCCCACCTGGTATACCTCATTCTTTGGTACAGGCCCATTCTGGACTTGGCCCACACCCCTTTGTGGAATGCCTTTCTCTGGGCCAGCCAGGTGGCCTTGAGGTCCAGTGGCCCCCTACCCCAGGAGAGACCTTCCTGGATAGGAAGGGATCCACACTGACACATGCTGGTCTGAGGTGTGGGACTCCTGTCATCCCCAGCTGGGCCGTACCTGACAAGTGTATCACCCACCTGTGGGGAAGGTACCTGAGGCCAGGATCCTGGGGCTGGGGAAGGTCTTGGGTCCAACCTGGTCTTCTTGCTCTTCAGGGGCCCTGCATGGGTCCTGGAGGGGTGCAGCCTCTTCCCACTGGGACTCCAGCTGCCCTCTGCGATGGGAACTGAGGTAGGGAGAGGAGGCAGTTTCATCCCTGCACCCATCCGCATCCCCAACCCCTACGCCAGAAAGGGTATGGAAGGCTTGGGCAGGGAGGGCACCCACCACAGGCCAGGCTCCCTCCAGGCCTGGAGCCCCACCATGGTTAGGAGGTCACAGGTGTCTGCAGGGTCAGGCCCTGGGCTGCAGGAGCTGGTGGTCAGATCTGACTTGTGTGGAGGCAGCTGCTCCATGGGTGCCCAGTCCTGAGGAGGAAACGGGCTGGCTTGGGAAGTGGGGCCTTGTGGTGGCTGTGGGAGGGGCACTGGATGCTGGTGCACTGTGGGGGGCTGTGAGGTGTGGGAAGGGTGTACCTGGTGCTGACGCCTACGCTCCCGTAAGCCTTTGGTGGGGTTCCCGCAGAGGACTTGGCCAGCACCTGGAGAAGAGGGCGTGGTGGGCCTGGCTTGGGATCAAGGGGCTGCTGGGTTAGCTCCAGGTCGAAGTGGGTCAGTTACCATGGGTGAGGTTGCTGGTGTGGTCTTCTAGGGCCAGGTCCTCAGGAAGCAGGTGTTGAGGCAGGGGGGCCCCAGGGGCCAGCAAGGACAGGACCCAGGGCTGGGTCTCAGGTAGGGAGAGTGCTGGATCCAGTTTCTGCATAGTGGCTCCATGGGAAACATCTGCCCAGGGTCAGAACCACAGGTCACGGGGGCCTGCACCAGCTGGCCAGCCCCACACTGTCACAGAATACTGCTCTGTCACCCAAGAATGTGAGCCCTGGGGCTGGAGTGGTGGCTCAGCAGTTATGGTGCTTGCCTGGTGTGAGCAAGGACACGGGTTCAAACCCCAGCACCATGTATACAACCAAGTGTTAGAGCAATGAAAGCCACATGAAAAACTAAATAAAATTGATTCTCTCTCTCTCACTATGCCTCTCTTAAAAAAAAAAAAAAAAGAAGAAGAAGAATGTTCTCTGATGTTTCCTTTCTTCCAGAGGCCTTCAACATCAGACCTCCTCTCTGCAGATCAGAGGAAACCCATTGGTGCTGATGGCAGGGACAGAGTCCTGGCCTGGATGGTTAGATGTGCATTGTTCTGGGGACCAGGGGTTGAGGCTGGGGCAGGACTAAGATGCAACCATGCATCTTTGACAGGCCTGAGGGTCTGGGTAAGGCCTCCCCAGGGGTCGGGGACTGTAGCTCAGGGCAGGGCTTCCCGTGGTGTGTCTGCCCTACCCTGCCGGGGGAGGAGCACGTGGCCTTCCTTGATGGCCTCCTTCACCATGAGCCAGTCCTGGCTCAGCTCCTGGGTAGCAGGCAGCTCAGTGTGCGTGGTGGGTGCCTCATCTAGGACCTGCAGCTGGGGGATGAGCTTCCTCACCTCTGCCCTGTAGTTGTAATGCTGGGGTGCCTGCAGGGTAGAGGAAGGGTGGGCCTGGATCCAGTAGGCCTTTTAGGCATTTGTGTCCCAGAGCCCCAGGGCCCTATGGGGCAGGGTAGAGGGGCCAGAGTAAAGAGCCTGCTGGCCCCCAGGGACTATAGGGGATGGGTTCTTGCCTATCCAGGATAGGTAGTTTCACACTCCATACCCAGAGTCCAGTGATTTCCTCTGGCCCTTGGAGCTGCCCTGCCTCAGGTTTCTGGCTCAGTTGAGCAGCCACTGTGCACTGCTGGCCCCTGACCCCAGCAAGTAGCCCCAGCAAGCAGCTGTTGTGGAGCAGCCAGAGTGATGTCAGGGCCTGTGAGCAGTGCCATGCAGAATGTGCATGGGCCCATCACATGAACGCACACCCTGGTGGGGTATGCGTGGGCCTGTGGGGGTGCTTCTGCATGGAGCCCCTAGCCAGCACGTGTGGCTCTGCATGGCATGTGCATGGACCCTGTAGTGGGGTGTGCATGGGCCGAGTGGCACGGCACATGTGCACATGATCCTGTGGGTCTGGAGTGCTGGCTCAGGAGGATGCACTGGCAGCTCTCAGGCCTCCTGTGACAGAAGTGGTGGGCCCCTCCCAGCATGCACACCTTGTGGGAAGGGCCAGGGGTTGGCTGCAGGCACACCAGGTTGCCCTCCAGTGTGAGTGTGGCCAGCCGCGGGCACAGCTGCAGGCAGCGCACTTGGCCCAGGTCCTCCACACTGTTGCCCTCCAGGTCTAGCACCTCCAGGTGCTCCAGCAGGCACAGCGGGCTCAGGTCCGAGATGTTGTTGTAGGAGACGTAGAGTTCCTGGGGCAGCATAGGGACTTCAGCTGGGTCTGACCTGCCCCCCGCCACCCTGGGCACCACAGACCCACCTTCAGTGCTGGGAAGGAGCCAATGCCATCCAGGTCTGTCAGGCCACAACGTGCCAGCCACAGCACTTGCAGCTGGCTTAGAGAGGTGCCCAGGTCTCTGCAAAAGGCAGGGCAGGCCATCAGTCTGTCCTGGAATGGGGGGCCCTGATTTTGGCCAGGGGAGGCCTTTTTCCCAGTCGAGCTCCACATTTGGCTCCCTCTAGGTGCAGGCACAGTTGGGACTGCACAGGGCAGCTGAGGAAGGGGGCTCCAGAGTCGTCCTCTCTGACTGTCCCTCCTGGTTTTTGGCATGGTCAGAATGTCTCTTACCTTCTCTGAGCCCTGGAGGGCCTGGGAGCTGCCTTCAACCTGGGTGGCTCCACCCAGCCCTCTTGCTGCCTGCTGGATCCCTCCCTGTCCAGCCGCTGCTACAGCCCCAGGGCCACCCTACATCCCTGCAACACACCACAGGTTTCCACGCGCACCCCAGACCTGCACTTGCCCCTGTTCCTGCGGTTACATCCAGTGGGTCTTGGCATTTCCTGTAGTATCTTCATCTCCACCTTAGCCTTTGTCTTTCTGTTCCTGTTTATTGCTTTAAAACAGCCTTTCCCATTACCTCTTCCCTGTCTAGACTTTGTGCCAGGGCCTCCTTCAGGAGGGCGCAGGCTCCATCTCAAACTGCTAACAGGTTCCTCTGGCCTTGCCACCTTCCACCAAGTGCAGGCATTGTCTCTCCCTCTTTGGTTTCCCTGCTTCCAAGGGGAAGTCTGAGGAAAGCCTCACTTTCATCTTTATAAGCAACTTGATCTCTTTTTCCTTGTCTGCCGGAACTTTTGCCTTTACCTGCAAGTCTAGTACTTTCTTTGGGATGCATCTTGGAGCCAGTGCCAGGTTTGTTTCTCCTTTCCATCTGCAGGTGACAGATTGCTTTTGCTTGGTTCCTGTTTCTCCTGCTCCCTTATTTCAGCCCGCCTCCGTAGGGTTCACCTGTGTGTAGGTCAGATGGCCTCTAGTGCCTCTCTCTGAGCCTTCCAAACTGCGTTGCTGGACAGTAAGCTGTGTGCGCAGATGGCATAGCATTTCCCTTCAGAGCGTGCCCATGTCTGTTCTCCCAGCCTGTGGTTCAGTGCAGGGTCATGTGGCTGGACCTGGCTGCAAGGGCGACCATGTGACTCCTCTTGTTAATAGAGGAATAAGGATCAGGGAATGACTTGGATCAAATAGGAAGTTAATAGGAAAATTACAAAATCCTTAGAACTAATGACAAAAAGCAAAGCAAGCTGGTATTTAAGACCACAAAGGACTGGGGATGTGCCTCAGTGGTTAACCACCCTTGGGTTCAATCCCTGGTAGAAAAAAAAAGAAAAGAAAAGAAAAGAGATGATGCACATTTATAGAATTTAAAAAGAGCTGAGCATGGTGGTGCACACCTGTAATCCCAGTGACTAGGGAGGCTGAGGCAGGAGGGTCACAAGTTCAAAGCCAGCTTCAGCAACTTAGCAAGGCCCTAAGCATTTTGGCAAGACCCTGTCTCAAAGTAAACAAACAGGCAGGGGGTGGGGTTCAGTGGTTAAGTGCCCCCGGATTCAATCCTCAGTACATCCCCCACAAAAAAAAAGCTTAAAAAGAGATACAAAGATAGCCATAGCAGCAATGCAAGGAAATAAATGACCATCATGAGCAAAGTAGGTAAGAGCTCTGAAAACAAGACAAAGCAGCAAAGACACAAACCAAAAACTTGGCTGGACCAACAGTCATTGCCGAATCTCAGCTCTGAACCAACTTCAAAAGTATATTCTAGGGGCTGGAGTGGTGGCTCAGCCGTTTCGGCGCTTTGGCAAGTGCGAGGACCCGGGTTCAAACCCCAGCACCACGTACACAACTAAGTGTTAGAGCAACTAAGGCCATGTGAAAAACTAAATAAAGTTGTTTCTCCCTTTCTCTCACTGTCCCTCTCTCTTCAAAAAAAAAAAAAAGAAAAAAGAAAAAAGAAAAAAAGAGAAAGAAAAAAAGTATATTCTAGGGCTAGAATGGTGGCTGGGTGGTTACGGCACTTGCCTGGCATGCGCGAGTATGTGACTTCAAACCCCAGCACCACATACACAATGAGGTCTTGGAGCAGTGAAGGCCACATGCAAAACTAAATAAAAATTGATTCTTTTTCTCTCTCACTGTCCCTCTATCTTTAAAAAAAAAAAGTATATTCTAACCATCCGGGAACAGACAATTTCCATGTTTTAAGATAGATTTTCATACAAGAAGTTTCAAAAAAAACAGCAACTGGCTGGGTGTGGTGGTACACACCTGCAATCACCAGGACTTGAGAGGCTAAAGCAAGGAGGATCACAAGTTTGAGGCCAGCCTCAGCAACTTAGACTGTCTCAAACTAAAAAATAAAGAGGGAACTGGGGGTGTGGGTCAGTGGTAGAACACCTCTGGGTTCAATCCTCAGTACAAAAAGAAGAAGAAAAAAAAAGGACACTTCTTGGACTGAGGATGTAGTTCAGTGGTAGAGTACTTTCCTAGCATGCATGAGGCCCTGAGTTTTTTTTTTTTTTTTTTTTTTTTTTTTAGAGAGAAGGACAGGGGCTGGAGCAATGACTCAGTGGTTACGGTGCTTGTCTGGCATGCGCGAGTGCACGGGTTCAAATCCCAGCACCCATGTGCATGGCTGGGTGTCCGAGCAATGAAAACCATGTGAAAAACTCAATAGAGATTGATTCTCTGTCTCTCTCTGTCCCTCTCACTCACTGTCCTCTCTTTAAAAAAAAAAATGAGACTGAGAGAATCAATTTTTTGGTTTTTAAAGAAAGGGGACAGTGAGAGAGAGAGAATGAATTTTTGTTTAGTTTTTCACATGGCTTTCATTGCTCTGAGACTTGGTTGTGTATGTGGTGCTGGGGTGTGAACTTGTGTACTTGCATATGCCAAGCAAGCACCATAAACGCTGAGCCACTGCTCCAGCCCGAGAGAATCAATTTTTATTGAGTTTTTCCCATGGCTCCATGGCTTTCATTGCTTGACACTTAGTTGTGTATGTGGTGCTGGGGTTTAACCACTGAACCACTGCTCCAGCCCCGAGGCCCTGGGTTTAATCCCTGGTAATGAATAAAATAAAATAAAATGAAGCAACTTTAAAAGTAATGGAAAATAGAAGAGACACTTTATGAGTCAACCCTTGATTCCACAGGAAAGTACAGAACTCGGAAGTTGAAGGACCACCTTGTGGAAATAGATGTGAGTCCTCTAAGTCAATGCCATCCTAAAGTCATGGTGAATTCGAGACCACTCAGGATGATCCAGTGGTGTGCATGTGTGCATGTGGATGAACTGCCACATGTCTAGGGGAGCTCCCTGTGCTGGCAGGCTGCGGAGATCTCCAGCCACCAGGTCAGCAGGTGCAGCCAGTGCCCCTTCAGGGAGAAGCACAGACTAGCCTACTGTGACCCCACAGGCCACACTAACTGGCCAGCTGGCACTGTGGGAGGGCTGGCCCACAGGTCCTGCAGCTTCTGTGGTGGCCAGTACAGGAGCCCTGGATGAACTGCCACCATGGGGCAAGCGCGGGGCTTGGCAGTGCAGCAGAGCCCACCCTGGCCCACCCACCATGTCAGAGCGCTTCTGTGGAGGTTTCTGGTGCTGGGAATTAGTCCAGGGGCGCTGTACCACTGAGCTACAGCTCAAGCCCTTTTTCATTCTGTATTTTGAGAAAGGGTCTCGTTCAGTTGCCCAGGCCCAGGCTGGTCTCAGCCTCCTAAATTGCTGGGATTACAGGCTTGTGCCACCATTCCTGGCTTTCTCTTGATCTTTGAAAGCTTTTCTAGGTCAGTAATAAGTTTCTCTATACTTTCAATAAATAACTAAAAAATACAACAGAACAAGCTGGAAATCAAGACCACAAACAGAATGCAGCAAGGATTCACTCGTCCTGGCTTCAGAGGATGTCCACTTGTGTGCTGGGTCTGGCTAGTCCAGTTGCCATCCCTTTTGCTAGCGGCTAGTGAGAGACACTGTTGTAAGACGTGGCTCTTGCCCCGGGGAGGAGGAAGAATGCTGGAGATGTTCCGCCTGCTCTTCCCAGTGGACAGGAGTGCGCACATTCCTTGATCCACATGGATGTCCCCTAAGCCCTGTGTTGCATTGACACAGAGACAAGCCCACTCACCTACAGTCATCTGATCCTTGACACAGGTGGCAAAAGCACACATTGGAGAAAAGACAGCCTTTTAACAAATGGGACAGCCAGTTATCCACATTTGAAGAATGAAACTAGACCCTACCTCTCACCCCGCACAAAAGTCAAAGTGGATCAAAGACCTTGGAATCAGACCAGAAACTGTGCAACTCCTAGAAGAAAACGTAGAGTCAACACGCCAACATATAGGCACAAGCAACCACTTTCTCAATAGGACCCCTAAAGCTCAGGAAGTAATGCCAAGAGTTAATAAATAAATGGGACAGCATCAAATTAGAAGGCTTCTGCACAGCAAAGGCAACAATTAGGAATGTGAAGGGAGACCCTACAGAATGGGAGAAAATTTGTGGTAGCTACTCTTCTGCTCAAAAAAAATTACCACCAGGGGCTGGAGCGGTAGCTCAACGGTTTCAACGGTTACGGTGCTTGCCCGGCACGCGCAAGTACTTGAGTTCAAACCTCAGTACCATGTACACAATGAAGTTGCAGAGCAACAGAGGCCACATGAAAAACTAAATAAAAATTGTTTCTCTCTTTCTCTTTCTCTCACTGTCCCTCTCTCTTTAAAAAAAAACAAAAACCACCAGAAAAACAAAGAAGCCAGTTAATAAATGGGCAAATGAACTAGACAGACACTTCTCAAAAGAATACAAATGGCAAACAAATATATGGAAAAAAAGTTCAAGATCATTGGCAGTTAGAGAAAGCCAATCAAAACTACACTGAGTGGGGGCTGGAACAGTGGCTCAGTGGTTACAGTGCTTGCCTGGCATGAGCAAGTATGTGAGTTCGAACCCAGCACCACGTAAACAACGAAGTTTCAGAGCAAACAAAGTCCACATAAAAAAACTAAATAAAATTCTCTCTCTCTTACTGTCCCCCTCTCTCTCTTTTTAAGAGAGAGAGAATTTTATTTAGTTTCTTTATGTGGACTTTGTTGCTCTGACACTTCATTGTGTACGTGGTAGTGGGGTTTGAACCCAGGGCCTCGTGCATGCCAGGCAACCACAGTAACTGCTGAGCCTCCACTCCAGCCCCTCTCTCTCTTAAAAAAAAAAAAAAGAGAAAAAGGAAGAAGAATATGGAAAAAACAAAGTCCTGTACTGACCTCCTGACCCCAGCACCTTGGATGTGACCTTACTTAGAAACAATGTGGCTGCAGCTAACCAGAAGGTGAGATCATTAGCAAGGCCCCACCCCTGCATGACTGGTGTCCTCTAAATGGAGAAACTGGGCAAGACACACAGGGTGCATGCCCCGTGACGATGGAGACGGAAGTTGGGTGATGCTCCCACGGCACAAGAGCCAAGGGTTGCCAGCAGAGCAGAGAAGCTGAGACAGAGCCCTCGCAGCCTGGGCTCAGCCTCCAACCTCCAGCCAGTGCCAGGGACTTGTGTGCTGTGGAAGTCTCTGGTTTGTGGTCCTCTGCCATAGCAATGCAGTCCCTCAGTGTTAAGAAGCTTCTTCCCCCTTCAAGGTCCCAGGACAAGCACGGTGACACAATGCCACCTCTCCCGTTGAGTGCTTGAGCTTCCCATCTCCAGAGCAGGTAGAAGCTGGTGTCCCTTTGCCACAGTGCCCAGGCCCTGGTCTGGAGCAGGCAGGAGGAGCAGCCTCGTATCTCCAGCAGGCTGCAGTGCACAGGTGGAGGTATCACAGGGGAGACTTAAAATGTATTCACAAAACAGGAACAGCGTGTGAGTGCAGACAGAATCTGTGTGCTCGGTCGCACATGATCTAACAAGTGAACCCAACTTAAGTGTGAATGATCTTAAGTTCCAGTACAAATTCCAGAAAGACTAGTCTGTGCATGGGTGGGTATGGGTGTGGAAACCCAAGGGCCTGACTGTAAAATTCAAGGGTGAGGATAAGTAAGTATTCAGAACTAGCAAGGTCAGCTTAGAAAAGGGGCAGTAAAGATGAGGAGGACTGGCGCTGGCCTGTGGGGTCAGCGGATGACACAGCTTGGCCAATGCCAGCCAGAACTGCATTGGAAGGGAAGGACAGATGGCTTGGCGGATGGACTCCCCAGGCAACGCTGCATCCTGGCCTCCTGCCCCAGCCCATGGCAGCTTTGCAATTCACAGGGTTGAAGGCCCTAGAGGCCGAGTGAGCCCACAAAGCTTATGAAAGGAAGAGCAGAATACTGCAGCCTGGGGTGTGCGCAAACCAGGGCCCTGGCCAGAGCTGACCCTCAGAACATGGACACGAAGGTCTGAGAGGAGTTTCTAAGGTCCGAAATGCACCCAGAGTACACCAGGAACTGCCAGAAGTCGACAGGAGTGATGGAACCCACCCAGAAAGTCATCACTGGGCAATGAAGGGAGGCCCGCCTTCACCAGCAAGGAATGAGACGCAGGCAGCTGAGGCAGAGACGTGTCCTCAGCTGTAGCAGCGTCTCGGTCACCACGCAGCTTCTGTGCTTGCAGCGAAGGACCACGTCTGAGCCCTGCCAAATGCAGGCCACCAACCCTGGGGTCTCCGCCACCCAGAGGCTCAGCAGCTGTGGTCCACACATTGAGGACAGCTGTCCTCTCATCTGGGATGTTTCTGGGGCTGAATTCTCTCAGCTTCTGAGGAGCTGTCAACCACTAATGCCAGAAATATTTCAGGTCCAGTGGCTACGCCTGTCATCCCAGCAACAAACAGAAAATGAACAGGGCTAAGGGATATGGCCAGTGGAAGCCCAGCACATGTGGGGCCCTGGGTTCCCTCCTAGTCCTGGAAGAAAAAAACAATAACTCTTTTCCAGCCTGAGGCTTGGCGCCCAATGCCTTGGCATTGGTACGTAAGTTACAATAGGTAACTTAAATACTATTTTTTATGCTTTATCACCACCACGCTCAGCAGGATGGTCCTAGTTGAGTTTCCTTTGACAAATTCCTGTTCACTTCCAGCCTGCAGAGGTGACTCAACGTCATTTGGCCAAGTTCCAGGATTTAATAAAGGGCTGATACACTTTTCTTTTGTACTGATGAGGACTTAACCTAGGGGACTCTACCCCCAGAACTGCATCCTCAGCCATTTTTATTTTATTTGAGACAGGGTCTCACTTGTTGCCCAGGCTGACCTTGAACTTGAACTCCTTGCCCTCGGCCTCCTGAGTAGCTGGGGCACAGCAGGTTTCTGCAGTTGTCACAGAATGGAACCAATTTTCATGGAATCCATGAAAATCACAATGCCTTGTGTTGCTCATTCATGGTCTTCAGCTCTACTTGACTTCAGTGTTCACGGTGTGCTTTGTGGATGATGCCTCCCATGCCTCTCCTGCTGTGCCTCCAGTGACCCATTCTCCTCTCTATGCCAGCTCTGTGGGCTGGGGTGACTCTGTTTCTGATCCTTCCATTTCGTTAAATTCTACTTGATGCCAAATAGCAGCATAAATAAAGAAAATCCAGAAAACAATTAAAGCAAGGATGCTTAATGAATACCTTTAGCACCTCAACTGGAAATAACTGGACATAGCAGTGGCGCCAATTCAAATGTGAACTTTCCAGAATCTCGATGAGACTCCCTTGCCTTATGCTAGTGGGCTCAGGCCACACAAGGCTAGTAGCATTTTCACAAAAACCTTTGTTCAAACCCCGAAAACAAAGCCAAATATTCCTTTAGCTTTGTTCTTCCCAGTTCAGTAAAATAGAAACTACAAGCATCTCTGAACACCATCTGGGCTGATCACGAAGCTTGGTGCTGCGCTTTCTCAAGGGTAAAGGCCACCTCAGGAGAGCCATGATTTGCATGGTCAGTGGGGAGGGCTGGCTGGAGGTTGTTTCCACTGCTCTCCCTGCCAGGATCACCAGCTGCCCCCCAGCTCCTGGCCTCACAGTGCAGCTGATGGGCAGGGCTGTAGCGAGGCACACGGGGGCCTGGACCCCTTGGGTCTTAACTGGTCTTGGGGTGTCTGCCAGGAACCCCTCTCTTGTTGGGGTCTCTTTTGCAGAGATTGGTGAGCATCTTCTGGGCTCATCAGCCATGGGAGCTGGTGTTGCTACCCTGACCTGGTGGTTCTGGGCTGGCTTGTCTCTCCCACCAATGGGGGTGAAAAGAGTTCCGTGTGCCAGAGTCTGGCCCTATGCAGGGGGTATTAGGGCCAGGATCCAGAGACCACAGAGACCCCCAGAAAGGATGCTGCCCCTGGAGAGATTCCACCTGGGCGGGAGCCTACCTGCAAACAAATGCCTCAGTGTGCTTTCACGTGCCACATGGCACCAGCAGGATGGAGCCTCTTCCTGGGCAGCCAGCTGCTTGAGGCTGAGCTCTGGGCCTTGGGTCCCTATCACAGCCCTTGCTTTCCACCCCTGGACCCTGTTGGCTTGGAAGGACCCCAGTACAGGCATGGCACTCACCTGAGCGAGCCGAGGCGACTGCCATTCAACTTCAGCTGGTCCAGGTTGGGCAGGTGCACCCCTGTGGGCCACAGGAGGGAGAGTTGGGCCTGGCCCTTGTGCCTGCCCACCCCTGCCTCACTGCTCCTCCCAGGCACCAGCACCCAGCAGCTCTACTCCTGTCACTGCTATAGGTCAGCCTCTCTCCACACTGTAGGGATGGCGTGCTGCCCTCCAGCTGTCCCCCTGAAGCATGATGGGCAGGAACACAGTGGGGCTCCTGACCATCAGTAGGCCCTGTTCTGTGGGGCGACTGCAGGGTTTGGCTCAGGTGCCCTGCATACTGCCCTCCCTAGCCACACAGCCCATCCAGAATGAAACAGATGCCCCACAGGCTGTCCCTGTAAGACTGAGAGGCCATTGAAGTGGAGAATGGGAGCCATGCTGGCTGGGTGGGGCTGGCTCCTGAGCTGCCTCCACTAGCCTGCCCAAGGGCACCCAGGTACCCCACCACAGTCCATCAGCATAAAGACTACATGCCAAATCTCAGGAGTGCCCAGGAGTGGGCTGCCCGGCCCAAAGGCCTGCTGAAGGGTCCATGTTCTGATACTTCTTGGGATCAGACACTGGCCCTGCAAGACAGCCTCCAAGCCATGGAAAGAAGGGTGAGGGTGGGCCTGTAGATGCAGCCACTCCTGGAGGGCAGGTTGAGGGGCAGTCATAGCGGCTCTACTGTGCTCAAGGATTTGATCAGCAATTGCAAAACAGAAACAAGACCAACCAGGACGAGACACGTTTAACCTTGTGAGTCATCAAGAAAGCAATTGAAGCCCAGGGTGACAGGACACCAAAGTCCTTTCCTGTTGGGTGACTGCGGAATCTGCAGTCTTCCACACAGGCAAGAGTATGGCACTGTGCTGTGCATGTGTGGGAAAGCGCTGCACCTTAGGGAGCACTAGGGGACACTGCAGGCTGATGGACAAGCCTCTCGTCCACTTGCCCAGAGAAGATGATCAGCATGTAGCAGTGGGGTGCAAGGGTTCTGGCAGGGTCCATGGGGTTTTGAACCATTCATACAATGTGTGTAAATCTGAAATTGCTCCAGAATAAGCCTTGGGAGTGGCTCCCCTGAGGTGTGATGTCTTGCTGGCAATTTCAATCTTTCCTGCTTTGCAATGCTGGCCTGGGTGTTGGGGCGCAGTTCCTTCTGAAGGGCAGTTTGGAAATACGAATCACAGGGGAAAGCTCTGCTCAGGTCTGGCACAGATCTGGGTCCTGGGGGCTAATCTTGAGGAAATGCCAAGCCATCCAAGGTGTCGACCGACATTACCATCACAGCTAGAGAACTTTTCATAGAGGGGGCTGGCTTCAGCTGTGGTGGGGACAAGGCAGGCTGTGGACTGGCAGTGCTCACCAAAGTTTCCCAGGCTGTTTTCACGGGTGTCCACACACATCTCCAGCACCCGCACCAGTCGGAGGTCGTCCACCTGGGCCAGGACCTGCTGCAGATACCAACAGGGGTGTCACTTCCTCCCACTTTCCACCAGGCCTTTCTGGCTGCAGGCCTCTGTGAGCCCCACTGGAGCAGGTGACATGTACTGCCCTGCCTCAACTGCAGGAGTGTAAGAGTAGGTGCCCTGAGTAGAGCTTGTGACTGGGCGTGGCTGGAGGCCACTGCCAGAGAAGAGTCTTCCTTCAGGGTGCAATCTTTAAAGGAGACGTTGGGAGACCCAAAGGAACTGGAGTCCCAAGCCAGCCACGGCCTGCAGCAGGCAAGCCTGTGGGCAAGCCTGGCATGCTATCAGCCATAGCCTGAGGCCCTGCTGGCCAGTCTGCTGTGCTGGGTCTCCTGGACAGGGCCTGCTCCTGTGCATGCAACGCAAGTGTTGCCACCTAGGACCCTGGGCCCCCACCTGCTGTGGGATTAGAGGGAACCTCAGGGCACAGGATGGTTCTGGACACAGCCGGGCAGTATGTCATTTTGAGGGACAATCTGGTGGTGCCTGCACCTGATAGGGTCCTCTTCCCCAGGGTGGCCAATGATGGTAGGTGGTAGGCCCCAGGTACTAGGACCTACAGGTTTCCCAGGAGGACTCTGTAGCCTTCTAGACCTCAGGGCTAGGGGTGCAACAGTGAGTTCTCACACCAGGTTTTGGGAAAAGCCTTAGCCTGATGCCCAGGAACAAAGGTGGGTTGGGAGGGGCACTAGAGCCCTGGCCCAGGGAGGGAAGGCTACAGGCCATCTTGACTGCCCAGGGGAGGCACTCCAGTGGAGGCCCCCATGCCCAGCCAGCTGCCTGATTCTCTGCGCCTGGCTCTTCTGTGTGTCTGCTCTGATGGCCTGTCTGTCTCCCCACCACAGCACCCACTGCCTTAGTGAGAGGCCTCCTCTGGTGCCAGGTCAGTGGCCTCAGCAAGCACTTATAGAATCCTGGCTGGGCTCATTCCTGCATGTGATCTCAGGACCTGGGGACATCTGTTACCTGGTAGGTCCCAAGATGGGAAAGGTGGAGGGCACCTAGCTGTGGGGGATGGGCTGAGGGCAGGATGGATGTCAGCAGAAAGGGACCCAGGATGTTACCTCATGCAGGCCCCGTGGCCAGAGCCCCTGGCCTTCAATGCTTACCAGTCGAGCAGGGGACAGGTGCTCCACCAGCTGCTCCCTACAGCTGTCCCCATGGCTGCCTAAGGCCTTGCTCTGTGGGCAGGGGTTGTGCAAGCCCTGCCAACTCAGTTCCTGTACATGGACACTGGCTGTATGTGGCCGAGGCCCCTGGGATCCCTCCCAGGCTGGGTCCATCCTCATCCAACCTGCTGGGAGAGGCAGAAGGCAGGGCCTCCAACCTTCTGTTCCTGCTCCCATCTGTGGCCCCACAGAGATCTCCCCTTTAACTTTGGCTTAGGTCCCCTGCCCAGGCCAGGGCCCTTGTTTCCCTCAATGTCCATGCAATGAGTACTGGCCCATGAAGGCTATGAGTCTGGAGGTACTGGACCAGCTGCCAGCGGTGACCACAGCAAGTCATTGCTGACAGACCCCCCAGGCCACCCCAGGCCCTGGGCTGTGGGTCCTTCTCCATCTGATGGTCCCTGAGTTTGGGCCAGGACCAGGGTCTCAGGCATCCCCCCCACCCCTCTGTGCTAGCTGAGGCCCCACCTGCAAGCAGCTGAGTCAAACATCCGGGCAAGGGAGTGACATGTATCCTGGGCAACACCTGTGAGAGAGTCAGCTGACGAGGAAAAAGGAGGTGACCAGGAATTCTTCTGGATCCCCCAATGCAAGTGAAGACTGGTCTTCATCCAAATCTTGCTTTCATTCTGAAAGGGGACTTGTGAGAATAGGATCCAAGAAGGTTAGTGTAGAGAAGGTGCTTCCTAGAGATCTGAGACCCTTTCCAGGCTTACCAAGATCTCTGCTCACGCACACAGAAACCTGTCTGGCCCAGATCTTAGGCTCAGGATCTCTGGCTCAGTGTGCTGTGTCCTTCACCCTGCACCTTCCTCTGTCCTGCATCCAAGGTTGGCTGACCCCTCACTCCTGCTTCCACTGCCTGTCCTTCCTAAATTGATTTCTCTGATGAGACTGACACCTGAGCAGCCCTCTGTGGTTTAATACTTTTTCAGGTCTGTTTGCCCTGTGGGCCCCACATGGGCTGAACACTCCTGCTGTGTCCACAGGGCACATGAGGGGGCACAAAAATACCTATGGAAGGAATAGAAAAATAGGTTTAGAACCTTCTGGCTACAGCTTTTGCCTATTCACTTCCTGCAGATATGCAAGATTTATGCTCTCCTTGGTGTCTGCAAGTAGATCCCGAGCCAGGGGAGTGGAGGTCAGCTGGGCTTTAACAGCAGCAGTGAAGGCAGTGTTGGTCACACGAACAAGTTTCCTTGGCTCTGTGGGCATCAGTGGCCCAATCTGAGTGACCCATATACCCACAAGAGTTTCATGCACTTTCCTGTCAGAATCTCCTGTTGCCTATCTCTAGCCTGAGCAAGCCCTAACCTGCTGAAGGACCCTCACTGTGCCCCGTAATGTGCTGCACCTCCACCCTAGGCCTGCCAGCTGCAGATCTCAGAGGTATGAACCCACAAGGGTGACAGGCTGTCTCTGAGCCTGAAAGCCAGCCTGCCCAGGGTTCTCCCAACAGCTGGGCTTGGAGGGCTGAGCCCAAGGGCCTGGGGGTGGAAGGCCTAGTGGTTGGAGGTTGTGAATTCAAAGTTTCCATTGAACTCCCAGCCCAGGCATTGTCCCTAGACTCAGTGGACTTGAATCTGCCACACTGGTGCTGCCCGGTGCCCATGCTACCCTGCCACTTTGAAACCCCATGCTTCCCAAGCTGGAAACCTGGGGCTTCTCCTTTCTACACCCCAGCCTAGTGCTAGACCCTGGCTCATCAGCTCTCAGTCCCCTTCACCCCTCCCTCTCCTAATGGGGAGCTCTGAGAAGGGTTTAAAACCACCAGAGCAGAGTGGGTCCCCTGCCCCTGCATAATTTCTGCCTAGGAGCAGGGCATGTGGCCCCTCCTGTCCCTGACCAGGGGTCCCCTGTCCGCGACTTGGGGTCTGTCCTGGCAGAGCCAGGGATAGTGGCAAAGAGGCCACATTTGATGTTTGGGGCGGTGGCTGGGTCGCCTACTCCCACCGCTCACCCAGGTTCCCCATGGCACGAGGAACATGGCGAGAAGGCACACAGCTCTCACCTTAAGGGAGGGCAGGGTGCCGGGCCCTGCGGGCGCTCTCTCGACTCGGGGCTGTTCTTTCCGCCGCGGGTTTGCGGGGCCCAAGAGCCATGGCAACGGGGCGGGGCCTCATTTGAATACCCAAATATTCAAGCGCCGCAAGCCGCTCGGCTCTGCGGCCGAGCCCCGCCCTCTGGCAACCGTTGCCGGGGTATGCCAATGGGACCCCGCGCCGCCCGCGCGAACCTGAGGAGTGGAAGGGCCGCCGGAAGTGCGGCCCAGCCGCGGCGGAGGGAACCCCGGCCCGCTGCCTCCTAGCCCTATCTACGTGACTCGGGTTCGGATCCCCTACGGTCCCCGGGAACCGAGGAGCTGAGCTGCAGGCGGGCAGCCACGGGTGCGGGGCGGCGCAGCGCTGCCGGACTGGGCAGGTTCTGCTTGGGGGCCTGTGCTTAGGTATTTTTTGGAAGAACGTGGTCTGCGTCTCGAGGAGACAAGTGCACCTCTGTGCTGGGGCCTGGGGAGACCTCACTTTGCTTTCCCACGGCAACCTTAGGGTTGGATTTGCGGGTCAGTTCCTCGCATAGGGCGCACGGAGATGCTGCAGGGTGGAGCCTGCGGTGCGGGGTGTTCTGCTCAAGCTGTGGGTGGAGGCCTCCGCTTCGCCTGCAGGGAGAAGCGGGGGACGGCAGACCCGCGGTCACCGGGCAAACATAACTTTCCCCAAACCCAAGCCCGAGGCTCAGCGCCACTTCCTCCGACCCTCTGACTGTCCCGTCCGCCCTCGAGCAGCTGCGGGATCCAGGTCGCCAGCACGGCTGTCCGGTGCACTCCCGGACGAGGTTTCCTTGCCAAGTTCCGCGCCGCGCTAGTTCCCCGGCTCTCCTGGGCTCCCAGAAATCGGCGCCCTCACTGACTCTTCCGGAAGCCCCGCCCAGCCGCGGCTTCTGACGGATGGGCGGCTGAGCCAACCACAGCAGGACGTATCGGGGCGGTGTCGGGGCGGGGCGAGGCCGAGAGTGGCCAATGGGCAGCCGTGTTGGGCTGACGGATGGGTGCGGGGCGGTGGGGAGGGTGGGGCGAGCGCGGGCCTGGCTGAGTCCCGCCGCCCGCGCCCGGCTCCCGCAGCCCGAACCGCACCCGCCGCGGACGGAGCTCATGCGCGGGCCCAGTCGGCGCCCGCCCGCGCCCCCGCCCCGCCCCGGCCCCGGCCCTGGGCCCCGGTCCCCGGGGCAGCTGCGCTAGTAAGCGGTGAGTGGGGGTGGCGGCCCGGGTTCAGGTGGGCGCGGGCGGCGGGTGCGGTCGGCGGGCGCCTGGGGTCCGCGGCCCTTCGCTCGGGCCAGGCCGCCCTTGGGCCGCGCGCCGGGCCAGGCGCCGCCCCGGCCCACGAGGACGCGACGCCCGCGGCCATCTCGCGCTGGCCCCTGGGCCGAAAGGACACCCCAGGCCTCGGCCCCAAGTCCACTGTCCTCGTGCCTCCCTTGGGTCTGTTTCCGCAGTCGCCTGCCTCCTTGATCCCCTGCCCTTTCTCTTGGGACCCTCCTGGCAGAAGGACCCCAGTCCTGGTCTGCCCTTCCTCCGCCGCTGGGCAGCCCCTGGCTTGCAGTAGGCGCTCAGTAAATACTTGTGGATGCATCAACATGCCGGCAGGCCGGAGCAGGTTGTAGGCTGGCACTGGCCTGCCTGGGCACGCTTCGGCCAACCGTGGCAGGACCTGTTCTAGGGGGTGGCCTCAGCCCTCAGGCGCCTCCAGTTTAGCTTTCTGCCTACCCAGCAACTTCTAATTTGGGTGCGTGGTTGGGAGAAGCTCTCAGCTGTCAGGCCTGCCGTGGGGGCCCGCTCTGGCTTCCTCACTCGGCCATTTAGGGTGTTGGGGGAAAGACAAGGGCCTTTTCACTCCTGTTGGAGTGCCACAGGTGAGGGACTGGGCATTGAACTGGTTGCCCCTGCCTGCTGGATATTGGGGGTCCTGTCCTTCAGACGCTTCTCCCAGCAGCTTCAAGTAGGCTGAGCCTGGCTGAGCGTGGTCCTCCTTGGCAGGTGGGGCAGGAGCTCCTGAGTGCTGTCCAGCCCCTCGAGGAGCAATGACGGAGTATAAGCTTGTGGTGGTGGGCGCTGGAGGCGTGGGGAAAAGCGCTCTGACCATCCAGCTGATCCAGAACCACTTTGTGGACGAGTACGACCCCACCATAGAGGTGAGCCTGGATCACTTGGCCTGGGCCTGGCAACAGCCATGGGCAGACCCAGGACAGGCCCTGAGCAGCTGAGTTTGGACACAGCCAGGATTGGGCTGGCTCTAGGCCCCAGCCCTGCAGGTGGCATGGGCCTGTCTCCCAGCTGCCCCAGTCTTGGCACTGGGGCTCAAGAGGTGCAAAGGAGGGGCTGGCCCTGGAAACTCCAGGCGAGGAAGAGTGAGAGTCCCTGATCCACATCCTCCTGCAGGACTCCTACCGGAAGCAGGTGGTCATTGACGGGGAGACATGCCTGCTGGACATCTTGGACACAGCGGGCCAGGAAGAGTACAGTGCCATGCGGGACCAGTACATGCGCACCGGGGAGGGCTTCCTCTGTGTGTTTGCCATCAACAACACCAAGTCCTTTGAGGACATCCATCAGTATAGGTGAGCCACCTGTGGCCAGCCCAGGAGCCCATGGCATGGACGGGGCAGGGAGGCTCTCTGCATCCAGACAGGGGTCTCCTGCCCTCTGTCTGCATGTCCTGGATGCAGCCACCTTTGCAGCCCACCAGCTGGCTCACACCTAACCCCCTCTCAGGGAGCAGATCAAGCGGGTGAAGGACTCAGATGATGTGCCCATGGTGTTGGTGGGGAACAAGTGTGATCTGGCTGCACGCACTGTGGAGTCTCGGCAGGCCCAGGACCTTGCCCGCAGCTATGGCATTCCCTACATTGAGACATCGGCCAAGACTCGGCAGGTGAGCCAGCTTCCCACCTCCCAGCTAGCCAGGGACTCACCTCACCCCGCCCCAGCCAGGGAACAGTGCTCATTACCCGTCTCCCTTGACACAGGGCAGCCGCTCTGGCTCTGGCTCCAGCTCCGGGACCCTCTGGGACCCCTGGGACCCATGTGACCCAGCGGCCCCCACGCTGTAAGTCTCCCTGGACAGCAGGGCAGTGAGGGAGGTGAGGGCCAGGGTCTGGGGTCATGCCCTGCAGTCCTGGGCTGACACAGCTTCAGGGGAGGTGGAAGTCCATGGAGAAAGCTGCCCTGAGCCAGACCAGAGCGGTGACCCTGAGGCCTGGACCCTTCTGTCCCAAGAGCATCCCTTGGTCACCTGTTAGTCCTGAGCACTTGGTGAGGCTGCTGGGGACATTGGCCATAGCTCAGATAAGTCTCGAACTAGATTGGGGGTATAGGAGGGTCCTGTGGAACTATTCAGAAGTGAACTTTTCCAATGAGGGTGGCCCTGTGGGTTCACATGAACAGGGCCTGATTCTGTTTGCATGGATTGGAGGGCCAAGAAAGGGGTTAGTGAGTTGAACTGGGATGTTTCGTGAGTTCAAGGCAAAAAGCTCTTCACTTGGGCAGGGGTCTCAGGTCTCCTCCCTGCCAGTTGCCCCATCCAGTCTCTCTGTGCCCAAGGGTCTCAGGTGCCCCGCCCCTGAATCGCTCCATGCCCAGGATCTCCAGGGCTCCTCCCTGCCAGATTCCAGGCACCCCCCCCAATCCGTATCCAGGGGTCTCAGGTCTCCTTGCCATGTCCTAAGTGCCCCTCCCCATATAGTCCCTCTGTGCCCAGGGGTCTCCAGGTCTCCTCCTTGCCAGGTCCCCAGTGCAGCCCCTGATCCAGTCTCTCCTTGCCCCAAGGGCCTCAGGTCTCCTACCTTCCAGGTCCCAGGTGCCCCCCCCAATCCAGTCCCTCTGAGCCCAGGGGTCTCAGGTCTCCTTCATGCCAGGTCCCAGGTGCCCCTCCATATCCAGTCCTTCTGTGCCCAGGGGTCCAGGTCTCCTCCCTGCCAGGTCCCTAGTGCAGCCCCTGATCCAGTTCTTCTATGCCCCAGGGGTCTCAGATCTCCTCCCTGCCAGGTCCTGGGTGCCCCCCCCCATGCCCAAAATCCCTCTGTGCCCTGGGGTCTCCAGGTCTCCTCCCTGCTAGGTCTCAGGTGCCCCCTCCATCCAGTCCCCCTGTGCCCAGGGGTCTCCAGGTCTTCTCCCTTGCCACGTCCTGGTGCAGCCCCTGATCCAGTCCCTCTGCCCAGAGGTCTCAGGTCTCCTCTTTGCCAGGTCCCAGATCCCACCCCCGCATTCAATCCCTCTGTGCCCAGGGGTCTCAGGTTTCCTCCTTGCTAGGTCCCAGGTGCCTCTTCCATCCAGTCCCTCTGTGCCCAGGGGTCTCAGATCTTCTCCCTGCCAGGTCCTGGTGCAGCCCCTGATCCAGTCCCTTTGTGCCCAGAGGTCTCAGGTCTCCTCCTTGCAAGGTCCCAGGTGCCCCCCCCCCACAATCCCTCTGTGCCCAGGGGTCTCAGATCTCCTTCATGCCAGTTCCCCAGTGCCCCCCAATCCCTTTGTGCCCAGGGGTTTCTAGTCCCTGCCAGGTCTTGGTGCAGCCCCTGATGCAGGCTCTCTGTTCCCAGGGTGTGGAGGACGCCTTCTACACGCTGGTGCGTGAGATCCGGCAGCATAAACTGCGGAAGCTGAACCCGCCAGATGAGAGTGGCCCTGGCTGTATGAGCTGCAAGTGTGTGCTATCCTGACACCAAGCGAGCCTCTGGGGCACTGCCTGCATCCACTGTGATGTCCCAGGGCTCCCCAATCCTGCTGGTCCCCTGCCTAGGGTGACCTTTGTGCCCAACCCAGCACAGTCTCAGGATGAGGAGGTGCCGGATGCAGGGAGGAGGTGCACGACGGAAGGAAGGAGGAAGGAAGGAAGTGCTGCCGGCAGCCAGCCAACCCAGGGACGGTGGACGTTGGTGACTGAAGACCCTCCCATGGACGTTTTGCAGACTGTCATGAACTGTCCTAAACGCCACCGGCACCCCAGCCCCCTACTCTCTTCCTGGCCTCTCTGAGCTCCCTTGGGCACAGGATGAATCACAGTAAATTATTTGGTGATCTTGACTCAAGTTTGGCTGAGGGTAGGAGGCTGTAGCACTGTGACTGCACATGACAATGTGGGCACCTTAGCCCTGTCCAGCGTTGGTCTTGCTGACGTCTTTGTGAGGAAGGCTGATGGAGGCTGTGCACCCTTTCCTCCTGCCTGCCCACTACGTCTGTGCTTGCTGCAGAGAATTATGGTCACTGCGGGCACTGGAGGTCTGACCGATAGGCACTTTACTGTCCTTTAACTAAAGAAGGTCCTTGAGGCCAAGGGGGCATCCCTCCACAGAAAGGCCTTTTCAGGGGACACTAGACTGGCACTGGGGTCTCTACCCACAGAAGGGAGGCCTCCTCAGGGGACACTAGACTGGGGCTGGGGTGCCCACCCCAGAAGGGAGGCCTTCTCTCAGGGGACACTAGACTGGGGCTGGGTTCTTCCCCCCAAGAAAGGCCTCCTCAGGGGACACTAGACTGGGGCTGGGGTCTCCCCCCAGAAGGGAGGCCTTCTCAGGAGACACTAGACTGGGGCTGGGGTCTTCCCCCACCCCAAGGAAGGCCTCCTCAGGGGACACTAGACTGGGGCTGGGGTCTCCCCCCAGAAGGGAGGCCTTCTCAGGAGACACTAGACTGGGGCTGGGGTCTTCCCCCACCCCAAGGAAGGCCTCCTCAGGGGACACGAGACTGGGGCTGGGGTCTCCCTCCCCCCCC
>PVKS010002402.1:0-13333 GCA_004027875.1 Aplodontia rufa | reverse complement strand
GCAGTCCTGTGTCCTGGGACAATGGTTCTCAGATTCTGGAAACAGGTCCCAGTACCATCTGAATGCCATCTTGGTGCCCAGGTAGCTTCTGGCCTCATTGTTTGTCCATCCTGCCTCTGTATCTTTGAGAGGCTGGGACCTGCCCCATCTGCTCCTGCCCCTCACTCTGAGGTGAATGGTTATAGCCACACACTGCTCCAGAAGGACTTGTCCTATCTGGCCGTGGTCACAGGGCCTCAGTCCTCTAGGACCTCATCCTGGCTGCTGATGAGACACAGCTATTGTTCTACTCCCAGGCCCTGCGTTGAGGTTGGCCTGGGCTACTGTGGGTGTGGGACTCAGGGGCACACGGGAGCAGGGCCTGCTGCTGGGTGGGTGGGGCAGTGGACCCCTACACTCACTCCCCTCCGTCCAGCCTAGGTCCTGCTTCCCTGTCCACGTGGAGCAAGGCCCCTGAAGTAGCATCTGGGGCTGCAGGGCAGCTTGCCAGGTGCTACCCTGGTTCCTTCTGGGCCGGGTTGATCACTGTGCCCCCATGTTGGGTACAGGGGCCACCATGTTGTGGGAGGTCTTTGGCCCCTTCTCTGGGTCCTTAGTGGACTGGGTAGGGCCTGGTTACTGGGCCTCAGCTCAGGGACAGCCTGGCCAGGGGAGTTTGTGGGAAGACCTGGCTCCTGATCTAGGGAACTGCCTCAATGGCTTGCCAGCACTGGGCTGGGGAGCTGGAGAAGGTCTTGATGCTAGAGGGTGACAGCAGGTCCTGGGTCAGCTTCTCCACTGAGCCCCTGTGACCCTTATAGGGCTGAGTGCTGCAGTCCTGCGGTCCCTGGGTACCTGCCCTGTCAGCCATAGGATGCCTGAGTGGGAGCATTGGGACTGGGAGCTGTTGGGTGGCTCGGGCTGTGTCTGGGATCATCCCTGGGGTCCATGCTGGCTTAGGGCAGCTTCCTGCTGATTCAGAACTCAGGTCTCAGCATCACCTTACCCACCTCCCACCTGACATGGGGCCTCACCCAGTGAAGGTGATACCCTGGGCTCTGGACCATTCAGTCCTTTGAGGGTGTCTACTCCATGCCAGGAGCCTGCCCACTCTGAGCTTTGGTTCTGCCCCTGGGCCTGGGGGTGCCTCCTCTGCCCCCTGCCCACGTCCTGTCTGAGCCTGGGATGCCTTTCATGTGCTGGCTCAGAGCTTGCCAGTGCTGTGCAGGGTGCCCTGGGGCAGGTAAGGCTGGTGCTGCTTTGAGGGTGGGGCTTGGGGGGAGATGCCACCCACCTCCCCTGTCCCTAAGTCAGGCAGTCTGTCTCAGGGCTCTCAGCCCACCTGATTTCCCAAGCTTGTTGGAACAGAAGAGGAGGGGCCGAGAGCCGAGCACTCCACCCTTGGGAGGAAACCTGGAACTGGAGCCCACCTTGGGGACAGGTTCTGGTTAATCCTTTGTCCTCCCTCGCTATGCTGCTGATGCTTGATGGTGCCTGTGCCCTCTGCCACCCTCCCGGGTTCAGTCCTGGGACAGTGTGTCCTGAGAAACTTCCACAGCTGTCCAGGGGTGGCTTTATAAAGGAAGCCTTCAAGGCACTGGGATAGGCATTGGCCTGGGGGTACCCTGGGAAAGGTCAGTGCCATGACCTGCTCATGACCCAGACCCCTCCTCTTGGGTGGCAGGAGGGTCTTGCCATGTCCATCCCTGGTGTCACAGACAGAAGGAGACTTGGCCCGGGAAGCAGCCCCCACTTCCTTCTATCGGTGTAGTGTGGGTGGTGGGCCTGGAACGATCTCCAGTGCCCTGCCCAGCCCACCAATCTGGCCCAGCTTTCACTCCATGATTGGCTCATTTGGGGCTGGAGTAGTAGGCTGTGTGGTTGGCATCTGTGCTGCTCTCAGGCTGGCCAGGGTCTGTCCTGAGTGCCCCCGGGGACCCTGGGGGACCTGCAGATTGACTTGTCTGCACCTTCAGCACCATGTGTGTAGCCATGGCCTTGCCCTTCAGAAAGTCCATGTCTTAAATCTCAGGGTGGCCTGAGATCTGCAGGAGCAGCAGGCAGGGCTGTCCAGGGTGGGGCTGGTGGCCTGGGTAGGGCTCAGTCCCTAGAGTCTTCTGCAGCAGCTTCTTGTGGGTAGACTCATCTCAGTGGTGACCTGGCTCCCTGAAGCAGCAGCTCAGGGCTCAGGCTTCCCTGGCCCTCCCAGGACAGGCCTGACTGCCCAGCACCCCCAACCTTCCTGGGGTGGGGTCCCTGGCCTGAGATCTCCCTACCCACCCTTACCTTGTTGCTGCCGGACCCCTTGACAGTGGTCACCCCCCATTGTCCTGACAACCCTCCTGGGTTGGCCTGAAAACCTCCCTGTGTGACAAGGACATGCCCCTGACCCCTCCAGGAAGGGAAGAGGGGAACCACAGACTGAGGTCCAGGAGAGGCCCTGGCTGGAACTGGCCCCCATCAGCCTGGGGGGCGGTCCTAGTCTCCCCTCTCTCCTACCCAGCTACGTCCTGGGCCAGTTTCCAGGGTGTAGGGCTGCCTTCTGGGGAAGGACCATGCTGGATAGGAGGGTTTTGAGAAGTTAATTCGGGGCCTGTGTGGCTGGTGGCAGGGTCAGCATGGTGGTGGGGTGCATGATGGCCTCCTGGGTCGCGGATGGACATGCTGTTACCTGGGCTGACTAGGTGGGAAGGGCCACTGGGCGGGGACCAGATGTGAATCAGAAGAATCATCAGGGAGGTGAGGCTTGCCTGCAAGGATGTCCCCAGGGCCCTCCTGATGGGGACATGAGGTGTCTGACTTAAGCTGTGGGGGTCCTTGGCCAGCCCTGGCACCCTGGGGAACCTTCTGCAGAGGACAGACCTGAGTGCAGAATGAGGCAGTGAGGTGCTGTGAAATCACCAGCCATTGTGGCCAGCACCTGCCTGGCCCCGTTTGGCCCCGTGGAGCTGTCCATTCACCACACCAGGCATGCTGCTCCCTGGCCGGCAGCTCTTTGTTGAGGATCATCAGCACTTCAGTGGTGACTCCCACCTGCAGGAGTCAGTCGTCATGGAAGGCTGTGGTCCCTCAGGAGGGCTGAGGTACCAGGAGGCTCACCATAGGTCCTGGGGATGGGGAGCACGACCTCTGCTCCTCTTCTGTGATCCCACCAAGACTGTGTGGCCAGTGGGCATCTTGGTCTACAAGGAGTCCCAGGAAGGACGCTGCAAGCTTGGTGCTTCTGAGGAGAGCTGCGGTGCCAGGTTCTAGGACTGGCTGGGGTCCTGGATGGCCCAGGGGTTGCCTGCTGAGACCCCGCCCTGGGCTGCCCCTGGAGGGTACATTCTGGGTTGTCCTGCCCAACCTCCTGTGCCCTTGCTGGGCCTGAGCCCTGGGACTTCCATCCCCACTCAGCTTCTGGGGAGAAAAGTGGCACCTGGGCTGCAGAATGGTCTCAGGATTGGCCACTTCAGTTGGGCACCTCGGCAGCCTGCACACCCTTCTGAGAGGCACACATGCTACAGCACAGCCAAGCTTGTGGGGTTCTGGAGCAGCCCCAGAGGAAGCTGTCAGTTCCGGTGAGACCAGGGTCAGAGAAGGGAGACCCTGGCTCCTTGCTGGAACTCATGGTGCAGCAGTGAGCTCGAGTCCTAGCAGGGGTGGCATGGTTGGTCATGAAAGAGGCAGTGGCACCTGGAGGGACACCTGCACCCGATCACGCAGTGTGGCCTCTTGTGGTGGGTAGGGCTGCTGCCTGGGAGCAGGGGGTGCCATCTGCGTTCAGACCACCTCCGACAGACCCTGATAGAAGCACAGGCGGGGCTGGATGATGCAGGCAGCAGCGGGCTCCTTGGGGCACTCTGGTGTCCTCCCTGCTTTGGGGGATGTGCGGGTGGACGGTCTTTGGTCTTCATTCTGGTCTTTCGGTTTGGACATGTGAAGTTTCAGTCTTTGGAACGTACAGCCACCGGCTTGAACAATGTGTGGTCTTTGCAATCGTGTGGTATGCTTGTTGGTTTCTAAGCGGCTGTGCCAGTGTGTGCCTTTCCGCTCCGAGAGCTCAGCAAGCCGCTCCCGCAGGCTCCGCCCACGCCCGCCGAGGCCCCGCCCACCCGAGGCCCCGCCCCGCGGAGCCCCACCACCACCAGGCCCCGCCTTCTGAAGCCGCCCCCAACCCCACCAGAGGTGTTTAAAGTTATAGGTACACTGTGCCAGACTGGTCCCCAGCCTCATTTCAGCAGCTCACCCTCCATCAGGAGGAGGTGGTCAGCCCCCTCTCCTAGCCCTACGCCCCTAGGCCAGCTCTTTGTCACCCTGCATACGGAGGCCCTGGGGTCCCTGGGCTCCTACCTGAAGACAGTACTGGTCCTGGAAAGTACTTTCACCATGCAGCATTACTTTCTTTGCTGTTACCATTCTCCTCTGAGCCACTAGGGTTCTGGCCCCACCTGCCCCTGTGCCCTGCCCAGGGCTTGGTGCCCAGTCTGTGCCCAGGGCTGGGGTGCTAGCTGCTGTCTGTGCAGGACAGCCCTTGGCTGTGGTGTCAGCCCTCCTCCTGAACTCTGTGTCTTGGTTGAAACCCTTCTTCCCCTGGGGTCTTCAGGAGCCCTGAACTCAACCACCTCCTTCCTGGAAACCCCCTACCCTGAGGCCTTAGTGCTACCAGAATGAAGTGCCTTTAAAAAGAGAGAGAGAGAGACAGACAGACAGACAGATTATTGCGTTTTTCACATGGCTTTTGTTGCTTTGACACTTACTGTGTACGTGTGTTCTGGGGTTTGAACCCGTGTACTTGTGCTTGACTGGCAAGCACCATAACTGCCGAGTCACCACTCCAGCCCCCATGAAGTGCCTCTTGAAGGTGTGGTTCGAGCTGTCCAGGTCCCTGTGTGATTCCTGTGACATGTGCCTGACTCCTTGGTCTCCTGCAGGGCAGGGCCATAGGAGCCAGCTCAGTCAGGACAGTCACCTGCCAGTGCTGTCAGACAGGTCCCTTTTGCCACCTTCCTTGCTTGTTTCCAGAGCCTGGAGGGTTGCAGGGCTCAGATCCCCTGCTGCGCCCATTGCATGGCCTGGGCCCAGCAGTCCTGGTGAGAGGACTGCAGAAGACTGCCCACTGCCTACGGCCAGGCTCCACACCTCTCGCCTGCCTGCCTGTTAAACAGAGCAGATCGCTCCGACTGCTTTGCCTTAGGTTGGCCACAACACTCACCACGACCCCTTCTGCCCCTGCAGGAGGGTCTGTCCCGGGGTGCAGTGTCCCCTCCCTGCCCCAAAACCCTCAGTCTGCTGTTCCCTGGAACCTTCCTCCTGGGACCTGCTCCCAGGGCATCTCAGGGCCCTGGGCAGGCAGGGAGGATGGCTTGGGCTTGGCCTCTGCACCCTGTGCACCAGGGTGACAGCAGGAAGCTAGTGCCAGCTGAGCTGAGTCCCACAGAGGGAGACTGAGAGAACTGGACCTGGGGAGAGGGGCCCAGGCCTGTTCCCAAACCCAGATCCCTGCTCCTGGATGCTGAAGATGCTCTGGGGAAGCTCCGAGCCCCACTGCCATGACACCTGCTGTGGGGTCCCCAGTTCTGAGTGTCCTCAGGGTTCCAGATGGGCCTCACCAACGTTCCTGTTTTACACTTTCTACAGATCTATTCATTTACAGAGGAAAAGACCTCACCTTCTCCCCTAGTGCCATCCAGGAACCCTGACAGACTCTGAGGTTTGATAGAGCTGCTCATGCTTCCTAAGCATGCAGTGACTTAGGGGGCATGTGGTGGGGACCAAGATGGTTTATCTCTTCCCTCTTATCTGTGTGAGTTACTGCTACTCTAATCTGTTAATCAAAACCACACTGCTGAAAACAGCTGTGATTTCTTCTTCCTGGATTTGACAGGAACAGTAGCAGTGTCTTGATGGCTCATGAATGACTGCTGGAACAGGAGCCTTCTGGAATTCACGAGCTCCTGTGGCTTCCACTCTGCACCTGCTAGGTGAGGATGTCACTCCCGAGTCCTCACTGTGTGGACGTGGAGGCTGCACTGAGAATCCCCCGTTCTGTCACGTGAAATAGATTCTGAATTTTTTTAGTACTGCACTGGACCCTGCGGTGCTCTACCAGTGAGCTACATTTAGGTCCTTTTATTTCACATTGAGACAGTCTTGTTTAGTTGCCTAGTCTAGCCTAGAGCTGGCCGTCCTCCTGCCTCAGCCTCCCCAGGGACAGGCTTACAGGGTGCGCCACCATATCCTGCTTCTTGCTGGATTTTGGCCTTGATGCTGACAGCTTTATGAAATTATTTAGGAGCTTTCAGTTTCCCTGTAGTCTGCTGGGCCTGGTATGGACCTCAGTCATGGTTAGCACCCTCACTGAGCATGGCTCCATGTGCCTGGTCCTTGCTTCTGCATCTCCTTTGGTAAAGGCCCACAGGCAAGGTAGTAGGTGACCTCCTGCTTCCCTGATGGTCGACTGTGTGTCATGAGTTGCGGGCAGTTTTCCTTCAGCACTCCCTCGTTCCCTCATCCCCATCCTGCCCCAGGCCACCCCTTTCCCCCAAGCTCCCTCACACTCAATTTCTTTTCTGTTGGTGGGGCTGGGAGCTTTCTAATGCCCAGTGGCTGGTTTTGTTTCTTTCCCATGTCTTTTGGTTTTCTGTTCATGTTGCGTTTGTAAACTTCTCCCTTCTCCAGGCAACCCAGCAATGCGGGACTGGCCCCTGGGTTGTCTGTGTGCCCACAGGGCCCTGTGTTGGGCCTTGTCTGTGTGCCCAGAGCGCCCCGTGCAGACCATGCTGGGGGCCGTGCTCACACCCTCTGCCCTTCTCCTCCCACTCTGCAGACCTGCTCGCTCCATGGCTGTCTCCTGGGACCCTGCTGTTCCTATTCCTGGCTTCTCCAGGCCTAACCCTTAACACATGCCTAAGTGTGGAGCCTGATTCCTGAAGATGGCTGGAGTTGGGGACAGACTGTGCAGAGGAAGGTGGCAACAGAAGGAACTCCAGGTGAGCTCTGTGGAAGACGCTGCTGGCAGGACGGCATCCAGGCTGTGTGGCTGTCCGTGTTTAGGTCCAGCATGCCCTGGGCTGGACCATGGGGCTCTTAAGCAGCCCGGTCTGTTCACACTGCCCCCATGGAGGGTGCAGGGCTGTTTCCGGTATTCCCCTGGTTCTCAGCATTCACCCCATCTGTCCGCACCTGCGAGGCATCCTGCGTACCCTTGTGGTGAATGGATATAATGATAACTCTGTGAGACAGGCCCAGGGCCACTCTGGGAGGGCCCACCCATCCTGGGCCTTGTCTCCCACAAGCAGAGTGGACAAGGGCCCTCAATGTTGAGCCTTCCCTTCAGGCAATCAGGAGGTGGCCCATGCCCTGGCATCAGTTCCTCTCCCAGTAAGGTGACCCTGGCAGGGATGGCAGGAACTAGGGACTGAGGTCTATGTCCTTCAGTGTCAGGACAGTGTGCTGCCAGTCATCCAAGGGGCAGTCACTACCAGGCCACAGAAATTGGCAGTGTTCACCCTAACCGCAATTCATGGTCACTAGGGACCTTCAGCTGTACTTCATCTTTTCACTACTTCTACCTGTATTCCCGTTTCTTTTTTCTTTTTGTATTAAGGATTGAACCCAGGGTGCTCTACCACTGAGCTGCATCCACGGTCCTTTTAGAATTTTGTTTTGAGCCAGGCTCAGTGGCACATGCCTGTAATCCCAGTGGCTCTGGAGGCTGAGGTAGGAGGATCACAAGTTCAAAGCAGCCTTAGCAAGGTCTGGAGTAACTTAGCAAGACCCTGTCTCAAAATTAAACGGGCTGGGTTGGTGTTGGAGTCTGACCTTCATTCTATTTCTTCAGCTGCCCTAGAGTGACCTTGTGACAATTATTGGGGTTTGACCTTCACCTCCATTTCATCAGCCACCCTAGTGTGATCTTATGACTATTTGCATAAGCTCCTTCTGAAAGGGCTGCTAGGTCGTGCTTTGTTAAAGATTAGGGTGGGTTAAAATGTCTTAACAACAGGTTACTCCCTAGTTTTTGTCTGTACCCTAGTTTTTTTTTGTCTGTACTGAAATCTACATAACACCTGGCAACTCCCTTAGAAGGATTATTGATTCCTTGGCTGTCTCCCCTCCTCCTCTATAAAAACCCGTATGCCTTAATAATAAACGGATTCTGAGCTGCCATCAGCTGCGTGTGGTTGCCTCGTTTCCCTGGCTGGGAGGGAAGGGGTCCCCGGACGAGGGGGGACCTGGGTTCCAGCACTCACCCTCCTCCTGATCGGCTCCCCGGGGGGACAATACAGCGCCCCACAGGTTGGGGGGCTGGAGCTGTGGCTCAGCGGTTATGGTGCTTGCCTAGCATGTGTGACAACGCGGGTTCATACTCCAGCACCATGTACACAACAAAAGTCACACAAAAAACTAAATAAAAACAGATTCTCTCTTATTGTCTCTCTTTCTTAAAAAAAAAAAGGCTGGGGATGTGGCTCAGAGGTTAAACACCCTGGGTTCAATCCCTGTTACATTATGTATATATATATATATATACATATATATATATATACGTATGTGTGTGTATATATATGTGTGTGTGTATGTATATATATGTGTCTGTGTGCATGTATATGTGTGTGTGTGTGTATATATGTATGTGTGTGTATATATATATATATATGTACATGTTTATTTTTTTTTGAGATGGGGGGCGTCTCAGTAAGCTGTGTAGCCTGGCCTCAGCCTGCTGAGGGGGTGGGATTACAGGCATGCACCACTGTACCTGGTTACATTGAGGGAAATTTATGCAACATGCTTGGCATTTCTACTCTGCTGAGGTTATATGACCTGAGATGTGGTCTGTCCTGGTGAGTGTTTCATGTGCACTTAAAAGAACGTATATTGGGGCTGGAGTGGTGGTTTAGCGGTATCACGCTTGCCTGGCATATGTGAGGACCCAGGTTCACAACTAAGTGTTGGAGTGATGAGAAAATAATTAAAGTTCTTTTTGTCTTTCTCTCACTCTCCCTCTTTCCTTCTTACAAAACAAAAAACCAAAAACCAAATGTGTATCCCAGTGTGCTGGGTGAAAGGTCTACAAATGCCAACTGGCAACTGGGCGTGGTGGTGCACACCTGTGATCCTAGTGACTCAGGAGGCTGAGGCAGGAAGATTGCAAGTTAGAGGCCAGCCTGGGCAACTGAGCAAGACCCTGTCTCAAAATAAAGAACAAAAAAAGGTGAGTGGTAGGGCTCAGTGGTAGAGCACCCCTGGATTTAATCTCCAGTAGTGCCACAACAACAAAACAAAATACCTCAAATCTAGGTGGGCTAAAATCCTGACTGTACCAATTTCATTTTAGAAACTAGTAAGGAAGGATTTCCTAAAGAAGCCAATGAAAATAAGCAAAGAATATGAACAGGCACCTCAAGAAAATAATGAATGGTTAAAACTTGTGTGAAAACAGACTACTCAGCAGTGCTGGGAAAATCCCACCTAGGACCATGATAAGGTCTCATTCTGCATTCTTCAGACTGAGGGTGCCGAACCCATTACGGGTGAAGAGCTGTAGCAATGGGGAATCTCGTGACCTCTGTTGGGAGGGCAAATTCTCACACCACATGGGGTGACTGGATGGAATTGCTCACGCCACGACCCAACAATGCCTGTTCCTTGTGTGCCCAGGTACACAGAGAATTGCAAAGTGCTACTTGCAGGAGTAGAAACAACATCAGGCACACAGGGAGCATAAATCAGTGTTGGCGCATCCATACAATGGAATGCTCCACACCAGCTAAAATGAGTAAATAACATTCTGTCCATATGGATAAACCTTGCCCCCAATATTTTTTTTTTTAAGAGAGGAGGACAGTGAGAAGGAGGGACAGAGCGAATCAATTTTTATTGTGTTTTTCACATGGCTTTCGTTGTTCTGACACTTTGTTGTGTACATGGGTCTTAGGGTTTAAACCTGTGCCATAACCGCCGAGCCACCGCTCCAGCCCCTTGCCCCAGATTTTATTGACCAGAAGAAGTGACCAATGGAGAGCACCATTTATATGTTGTCTGAGACAGGTGGTGGCGCAGGCCTGTCGTCCCAGGCAGAGGCGGGTGGATGGCAAGTCCCAGGCCAGCCTCAGCAACTGCACAAAACTGTCTCAAACGATGAAATGGGCTGGGGGGTGTGGCTCAGTGGTAGAGTGGCCCTGGGTTCCATCCCAGTAACAAAACCCAAACCAAACAAAACATAAAAAGTTGTGCGAAATGTGGGACGTCACACATACACAATGAAGTTGAAGGGGATACAGGAGCGAGAATACGGACACAGGTCAATGCCCAGCTCTGGGGGAGGAGTACCTGGCTTTGCAGACAGCCAACCTGAGGCTCTGCGTGTGCTTTTACCATAGGAGGTGTCATGGTGCTGTCTTTTATTTTTTAATTCTTGTATGTTTGAATATTCAATAATAAAGTTCATATGTATATCTGCCCACACAACAAGATCTTAGAAACGTGTACTGCGAGTAAGAGGATGGTGGTTGAGTCTTACGTTTTTGTACTAGTATTTTCTGAAATTTCTTCTAGACTGCATTTCATTCTTACCTGGCAAAACGCTGTAAGAGGGGGCTGGAGCAGTGGCTTGGCAGTTACAGCGCTTGCCCTGCATGAACACGGATTCAAATCCCATCACCCACATGTACAATTAACTGAGTGTCAGAGCAATGAAAGTCATGTGAAAAACTCAATAAAGGCAGGTTCTCTCTCTCCCCTTCTCTCTAAAAAAAAATAAAAAAACAACAAAACAACAAAACAAAACAAAACGCTGTGAGACTGGGCATGTGGACCATCTCTGGAGGCTGAGGTAGAAGAATCCTGAGTTCAAAGCCAGCCTCAGCAGCTTAGCAAGTGAGACCCTGTCTCAAATAAAAAATGAAAAGGGTGGAGGGGTGGGTGTGTGGCTCATAGGCTAAGTGCCTCTGGGTTCAACCCTCGGTTCCAAAATCAAAAAGTGTGGATGCGAGTGGATGAGAGGGCCATTTCATTTATGGTGGTGACGTGGGGGACCGCCAGCCCTGTGCACCCAGGGCAGCAAGAGTTTGGCTCCTAAGGCATTCACTTCGCTGCTTCCTCTCCCGGGGCCTCTGACTGTATGGCTGGTGGTGCCCTTCTGCCTCGGTCTGGGCTTGCAGCCTTTCCTGCTGCCCCACATTCCTGTCGTGGGCACCCGGGGCAGGTCCAGGAGGACGTCCTCTGCACTTGTGGCTGCCTGCGTCCACCAGAGGGCGCAGGTGGGTCTTGCCCCTGCAGGGCTCAGGGGCTCTCACTGTGGCAGCAAGGGCTGTTCAATTTCACTTCTGGATTCTACCTGTTGTCTCTGCTCATGAACGACTATCTCCCCAGATTATGGGAATGTAATAGATTCCCTATATTGAAAGAAGAATCTCCAATGAGTGTACATGCATGCCAGGAAAAGCCCACAGCTGTGAAGTCCCACAAGGCAGCCATGTGGCTTTGAGCACTGGAACCCGCAGGTCCCAATACCTAATGAGGACCTAGTAGGAAAACAGGGATGTGAGCCAGCCAGGTGGAGCACGCCTGTAATCCCAGCAGCTAGGGAGACTGAGGCGGAGGATCCCAAGTCCAAGGCCAGTCTCAGCAACTTATATCCTGTTTCAAAAAATACAAGGCTGGAGCAGTGCCTCAGAGGTAGAGTGCTTACCTGGCATGAGTAAGGTAAAAATAAGTGTTGGAAAAACAAAAACTAGATGAAAAAATAAACGAAATTGATTATTTCTTAAAAAAATAAAAATGGGTTGGGGACTGGCTCAATGGTTAAGTGCCCATGGGTTCAATCCCTGGTATATAAATAAAACAAAACAAAGTAAAAATAGGGATATGAATGTGCTGTTAGTACTTTAGGAAATACTAATTACATGTTCAAATAATATTTTGGACATATTGGCTTACATGTAACTTTATCACACATTTTTCCTACTGGGCACTATCACACCATGGCTGTGACTGGCATTACATTTCTATTGAACAGCCCTGGGCTGGAACGAATGCTAATAACAGCAAAGTGCCAATGTTTCCCTGTAGGCTGTAGGATTACATATTGTTGGTATTACTGTTTTGCTTACCTGTGTTCAGTTGTCTGCAATTTTTGTACAATAGAACTATGAAAATTGTGCCTTGAAAACAGCTGGTTTGGGTGTCACTCAAGAGGCCTGGCCTGGCCTGGGTCCTGCTGCATGGGACAGGGTGTGAGGAGGAGTGGGTTACTAGGTCACAGGGGAGTGGAGCTCAAGCACCCAACCCCTTCTTGTGTTCTGATGGAAGAAATGCTAAGCATGAGGATATTATCATAAGTAACAGTAAAGTAAGGCTCAAGCAAAGAGCACCTGAACAAGAAGAGTGGGTCTTCCTCATCAATGCTGCTTCCAAGTTCACTGCTATCTCAAGTTTGCCAGATCGGGGGTCCACCTTCTGCAGTCTCCACCAGTGAGGTCACACTGGGCAGGGGGGTTGGTCCTCTCTGGAACTGTCATGGAAACTATAAAAACAGGTAAAAATGGGTGTTGGGCACCAAATGTTCAGGCGTGGATGGTTTTTATTGGGATTTACCTGCACCACCACAGTGTGGGTGGGCAGCGGAAGTGGTATGTAGTCCTGGCTGGGCAGTGGGCAGAGGAAGTTTGTGGGCCTTATCCTTTGGGAATTGGCTGGTGATTCCATCAATCATTGGGTGATTGCGAGACACCATTGGGGCTTGTCTGCCACATCTGATTGATTGTTCCTTTTGCGCTCAGGCTGCCTGATGCCCTGCCCCATCCAGCTGCCTGAGGGTGTGGGTTGCCTGATGCCCTGTGCCCAGCCACCTAGAATCGACCTAACATCCCAACCTTTTTGGTGATATAGGGTGTCCATTTCCATCTGGCTACTCCTGCTGTTTATGGGGTGTTGTGGGGGAGGGGAAGGTTCGGGTGTTGGTTTGTCTGTAGGGAGGCAGCTGTAAGGGTGCAAGAGCATTTGGTTGTATGTTACTCCAGAGACCTTACTCATGCAGTTTCAGGTGAACCTGAGGAGACAGGAAGCAATCATTAGAAGGAATCTTATCACTAACATGGGAGTAAGGATGGGGGTCAGCCAGGTGACAAGAGTGGAGTTTAACCATACTGGCCAAGGGTCATTTGACTGTTGCTGCCTAAGCCCCTCGCTCAGACATCGGAGAGTTCTGATGTTCTTCTCAATCAGCCCAGTTTCATCGATGTAGTAGCAGCATTCCTCTTTTAGGAATAGACATGTTCCCCCTTTGTCAGCCATCAGGAGATCTAGTGCTCAGCGGTTCTGCAAGAAAACTTGGGCAATAGATGTTATTTGTCTTTGTAGGGAGGCA
>PVKS010002401.1:82660-119153 GCA_004027875.1 Aplodontia rufa | reverse complement strand
CTGACTGGGGTGAGATGGAATCGCAATGTAATTTTGATTAGTATTTTTCTGATGACTAAAGATGCTGAATATTTTTTCATGTAATTGTTGACCATTTGTACCTCTGTTGAGAAATGCTTGGTTCATTTGGTCAGTTATGATTGGCTTATTTGGTTTTTTTTGATGTTTAAGTTTTTTGAGTTCTTTTTATATTCTAGATATTACTCCTTTGTTGGAAGATTATTTAGAAAATATTTTCTTCCATTCTGTAGGCTCTCTTGAGTCTGTTGACTGTCTTGATTCTGTTATTTCCTTCACCAAGCTTTTTTTTTTTTTATGTTTCAGCTATGGTAGAAGAGGATGGTAAAAACTATTACCAGAACTAATGATTTCTTAAATTTAATTAGCATATATTTAATGCTATATATTAATAAATGTCAAATAATATGCATATCTAGATTGTTTTAAATATATGGAAATAAATTGTTATTGATCAGGGAAAAACAAAACAAAACCCTAGTCAGGCACAATCTGTAAACAGGTTTTGAATTCCACATCTTTCACTGGGCAGGAATTCCTGGAGACTTAAAATACTGGCAACTCTACTATTTCACCAATTTCTCCTCCACAATAAGGAAAATAATAATTTATTGATCCCTTAAATTTATGATACCTCTATCTACTCACAGTTCAGTTTGCTTTGCTCTTTTCTTAATCAAGTTTCCCTTATAAATGTGAGATATTTAAATATTAAATCTAATTTTCTATTGGAACAGTTTGTATAATTTTAAGCTTTTATTTTTTTTTTTTTTTAAATGAGCATGCCTCATTAACATTATTCCTTTTCTGGAGGCAACAGAAGTACAAAACACCTATCAAGGATCCCTATTTTAGAGTGCTTTTTTAAAGAAACAATTAAAACAACTAAAATAGAGGATACATACAGAACTGAAGTTCTTCTTACCTAGAAGGGTGGAGAAATAAATAGTGCCCTTTCCCAGATGCTGGGAATGAACCCCAGTACAGCATGCTAGGAAAGTGCTCTACCACTGAGCTATACACCTACCCCCAAAATAGTGCTTTAATGGGCAACTTAAAAAAAAAAAATCAATGCTCTGGGAAAAGAAAACCAAGGCCTGTGACCTAAATTTGGCCTTCCTGTTTTTGAAACTAAAGTTTTATTGAAACACAGCCAGGCTCCTTCGTTCACATGTTGTCTATAGCTGGTTTTGCATTACAAAGACTGTTGAGAGGACTGGAGGAGTGGCTCAGACGTATTTGCCTAATATGCACTGGAGGACCTGGGTTCAAGTCCCAGGACCACTACACAACTAAGTTTTGGAGAAACTAAAATCAGATGAAAACCTAAATAACATGGATTCACTCTCTCTCTCTCTCTCTCTCTCTCTCTTTCTCTCCTTAAAAACAAAAACAAAGACTGTTGAGACATTGCAACAGAGGTCAGATGGATTGCAAAGTAAAAAATATTTACTATTGGACACTTTGAGGAAAAAGTTGCTGTCTCGTGAACTAGGTACAAAATACAGGAAAAAGGAAATAAAAGTTCTCCCTTCTTGCAGGAATGGTATGATCAGATGATTCTAAAATAGAAATTTTGGAAAACAAGTATTAAGCCTCTTGCTAATTAAAGCCCTACATTTAAAGGTCACACTGTGGTCAGTCTGTATTCTTTGCTGCTTAATGACAGGAAGTGTAAGTTAAGTTCCTCTGACTGTGGGAATAAAAAGTAATTTGCTGTGTCCAAATTTATTAGGCAATCTGACTTTTTTAAGGACAAACAATAATAAGCAAACAACAAAATGATGCAGATCCTTCCCAAAAGAATTTACATGAGGGCTGGAGACATGGCTCAGCAATTGGAGAGCTTGCCTGGCATGCACGAGGACCCAGGTTCAAACCCCAGCACCACAAACACAACAAAGTGTTGGAGAAACAAAGGCCAGATGGAAAAATAAATAAAATTGATTCTTTCTCCCTCTCTCTCTACAGTGAAAGAGAGAGAGAGAGAGGGAGAAAGAAACAATTTTATTTAGTTTTCATCACTACGACACTTAGTTGTGTATGTGGTGCTGGGGTTCAAACTCAGGTCCTTGTGCATGCTAGGCAAGCACCATAACCACTGAGCCACCGCTCCAGCCCTCTCTCCCTCTCTCTTCAAAGAAAAGAAACAAAGAATTTACATGGGTTTATGGACCAACCTGACTTTAGTTTTATTTTGGACTACAGGCTTTGAGCAAGGAGGCCAGGGCACAAGGGGTGGGCAGTGGCATCATTGAGGCACATTCCAGGCTCCTCTCTGCAGTCCTGGGATCCTGTGTCCTTTGGTAGGGAAAAAAGTGTTTCAAAGTCTCCTGAACAGATCACAGACTTTACTCTGAGACCCAGGCAAGCCTGATCCCCATCCATTCTATTCTTTCCTAGCTATATAAAACAATACATTTTCAGTTTTCATTTAGGTGCTTTGAATTGAATTTTTGTCACTTGTAATCACCTATTTTGTCTGAAAAGAAAGAAATTCCTTTAACTCTAACATGCTATGATTCACCCCCAGGGTCATCTATAAGGGTAACTGCACATAATGTTTAATGTCAGACCTGCATTAAAATTACAGTTTCAATATCTGTTACTTGTGTGTACTTTTTTTTAAGATTCTTTTTTGAACTTTTTTTTTTTTTAAGAGAAGGAGAAAGTAAGAGAGAGAGGGAAAGAGAAAATGAATTTTTATTTATTTTTTTCATCTGGCCTTTACTTCTCTGACATTTAGTTGCGTATGTGGTGCTGGGGTTTGAACCTGAGTCCTTGTGCATGCCAGGCAAACACTCCAACCACTGAGACACCACTCCACCGCAACTGTGTGCACCTTTGAGCTTCAGTTCCTACCGCTACAAATTGGAGATAATAATACCTGCTTTCAAGAATCTTGTGATGATGGAAGGAGATTATACATTTGCAGAACATCAGGCAATAAATTTTATGAAGGGAGTTCTTGAGTCCTCCTCTACCAAATCAGGAACAATATATCTAAAGACCCTAACCCTCACTTCTTCCTACTCAACCTCTGTATTCTCATTCTTCTAGAATTAATCCACTTGGCTTCTCTTTTGGGGCGCCTACCTTCCTAATGGCCACTACTCTAAGCTGAACAAGATAGTAATTCTCAATGATCTAACAACTCTCTGGCATTAGTTACTTACAACAATTACAACATGTAACCTAGGTTTTAAGAATACCTTTCCACTTTATTCATAATAACAATATATGTTTATTACAGAAAATTTGGAAAATACAGTAAAGTCCAAAAAACATAATAAAAGCACAAATTAGCACAAAGATAATTCTTTTTCCTGTCTCTCTCAATCTACTAGTACTTCATTAGTATGCTTTCAGTTGCTGCTCAGAAACAATAGAAACTTAATATGCAATTGGTTTCATCAATAGGAAATAATTATCTCACCTAATAAGAAACAAGTTGACTTCTTAAGACAGTTCACCAAAAATCAGTATTCAGTTGCAGCAACAAGGAACTGGGTCAGAGATAATTTTAACATTTCTTAAATTATTTTATAAGATAAAACGAGGAACAGTGAACTATTTCTAAGTAGTTAAAATCCCACGGATCAACCTTGTAGGAAACTGACTTGCACTGGGTGGGTTTTAGGTGAATGAACTATTGGCCACCCACCTCCAGCCACCCACTTCAGCACTTGCTGACGGCTGATCACAGACGTGCATCTGGGGTCTCTCTACTTTTCTGCATTCTCTGGGTGTGAAAAACACAGCTGTGGAAGAGGAGGAGGGAAACCTCATCAAAACTGTGTTGTTTCGGATTGAGGGGAGGAATAGTATTAGTAGGAAGCCTGTAGAAAATTGTGTAGACAGAAATCAAGTTTTGCTCCCTTATCTTTTTGACTCATCATATATAAAATTCCCTCTGTCAGTATTTTCAAGAACATGGTTTTTAAGTGAAAAGATCTGTATGAAAGCATCTTTTTAACAAGTTGCCTATTGTTGGACATTTACGGTGATTCAATTTGTCTACATCATAAATCACTCAGTGTTTTTCTCCCTAAAACTGTCAAATTAGTGTCCATAAATCCATGTCTTGAATATGCTATCTCTTTTTTTTAAGATTTTTTTTTTTAAAGAGACAAGGACAGTGTGAGAGAAAGAAAGAGACAGAATCAATTTTTATTGAGTTTTTCACATGTCTTTCATTACTCTGACACTTGTTATGTACATGGGTACCAGAGTTTGAACCCGTGTACTTTCCCATGCTGGGCAAGTGCCGTAACCGCAGAGCCACTGCTCCAGCCCCAATGCTATCTTTCTTAGTGAAATAAGCATTACCATGTATGGTTAACAATGGTCTTATGTTTGCTCACATCATCACTGAATCAGCAAATGATTTTTCAAGAAATGCTGGATTCATGATATACACTACATCTCTACACCCCCCTCCAAAGAAAAAGAAAAAGAAAAAAAAAGAGCTCTTGGCAATTAATTTCAACAAATACTTACTGATATTTTTGCTGGGCCCTGTAATGACCCAGTCTCTACTTTTATGAGCTTATAATTTAGTAGAGTATTTCCTGAAAAACTCACAGCAGATAAACAGCTTTATATTAACAGAACTGTCTGATTCATGCATTTGTTTGATATTTATTGCCCGTCTATTACATGCCAAGCCCTGATCTGGAAAAAAAAAAAAAGAGTGCAACACCCTATGGAAAATGGTAATTTTATGGATGGAGAAAGAAGCCCAGTACATCTTTCAAAGTTTTTCCCACCTTTTGTTCCCAAGCCCTTTGCTACATAGAAAGGAAACATCTGGTATCCCTGCCTTTTTCTGAATATTTTTGAGAGAACAGTTAATGTACATTTTCTCACCTTTGGCCTTGTCACCGATGTTATAGATAATGTGGTTATTTCAGCAAAGTGCTAGACCTGGCCAGAGAATATACTTTTGCAAACTTTATTTCCTGATGCAATCTGAGGCCCACAAACAAGGCAGGAAGTGCTTCTCTCAATGAACTTTGCTGCCTGTAGCTATGAATAACATGGGAGCACTCACATATTGCTGACCCAGCCCCTGTGTTCTCTCCCAGAGTCCCACAGACCTACCAGGGCCTGAGAGGCCACAGAAAGTGTGTTGGGCTCTACATTAGGACTGTAGTTCCATTTGGAATTTTTCAAGATAGAATTTTATCCTTACAGATGGAAACTTATATGCAAACATTCCTGCATTCTCCCAGGTGAACACTAAGAAACATTTCATTTTTATTTCTACCTTTTTATAGTTTGTATAGATTAATACAATTAATAAATTTATTTCTTGGCTTAAACGTGAGAAGAATGGTGCTGGAGAGGTGGCCTGCCATGTCCAAGGACCCAGGTTTGAACCCCAGCACCATATACACAACAAAGTGTCGGAGTAATGAAAAGCTACATGAAAGACTAAATAAAATTGATTCTCTCTCTCTCTCTCTCTCTCTCACACTCACTGTCCCTCTCTTGCTTTAAAAAAAAATCAGAAAAGGTTGGGGGAAAAGTTCCTTATTCATAGAATTGCAGAGTTAGAAAGACCCTGGAAAAGCATCTAGACTGATACTCAGCAAACCTGTCTGCCTATCCAAAGGATAGATAGGGATGTGACTGGGTGGTAGGTGTGCTTAGAGGTCCTGTGTTCCATTCTTCCGTCCCCAGCACCAAACCAAAAAAAAAAAAAAAAAAAAATCCCTGGCTTCACAGGGACTAAAAGAATCAGATTCTCAAGGCTTTGGGTCTTGAGGTGGGAACTATTGGTCCAAACTTCTTATTGCATAGGTGAGGAAATCCAAGCCAAAGAATTAGCAAGGGCTATCACCGTGCATAATGCACTTTGTCCAAACATCAACTTCTTTTTTAGTTTATTAGCAAAAGCCATCAGGCCCTTGGAGGCATTGCTAGTCTTTGGAATCCTCCCAAGGAGATAAGGAGAGGTCAGTCAGAGAATAAGGAGGCGGGGAAGGAGGAAGAGGAGGGAAGAGATAGGCCCAGTTGCTCCTGCAAAGGAAGCGTCAGTGCAGGGCCGGGCGTTATCTGTGCAGCCACCCGGCGTCGGGCCGGCCTTTCCTTTCCCGAGGTCCATCTCCGGGAGGGAGGCTCTGCCAGACCCTGGCCTCACATTCCTGCTTCCCTGCCCGGCACTGCTGCACACCTAGGAGGGCACAGAAGAACCCGGCCGGGGCCAGCACTGACACACCGTCGGGACGTCCGGCGGCAGCGGATCTGACAAGAGTCGCTGACTCACTGTTAAGTTTTCGGTGACGCTGCGGTAGCCGGGCCCTGCTCCGCGCAGAGCTCGCGGCCGCATCCCTCCCCGAAGGCCGGGAAAAGGTGCGGGCGCCACCGGGAAGACGCACCCACAGCTGAAGCGCAGCCAGTAGCCCCAGGCGACTATCTTCCACTTAATGCAGGTAAGAACAGATGTCCCCAATCCTTCCCTCCATTCACTACCATGCAGCTGATTTGGTTGGTGGAAAGACAGCAAAAATAATTGTTCTAAAAAATGATAGCTTTTTATTTCTTTGCAGTGTTGGGAATAAAACCCAGGGAATGGGCAAGTGCTTTACCAAGTGACCTACTTTCCCTGCCGTAAATGGCTCATTTTTAAAAAACTTGACCTTGAATACATGTGAAAGGGGGCTTAACTGATGGGACTGAGTTATCCCATAACTCATTGATTATCTCATAATATTGTTGCAACAGATGCTTTTTGCATGTCTACTGTGTACTGTTCTGAGCATTGGGGAACAAAACTAGCAAACATTCTTGCTTTCTGCAACTTACATTCTTAGAATGGAAATCGAAAAATCTTGGTAATTAACGAAATACACGCATGAATGGTAGTTTCCTTTCCTTGACCTAAGACCTTGCTCATGTTTATTGAGGTCTTCATATTTTAATATTTAAAAGAGTGGTAATTTAATCAAATGGGAATAACTCATATGAATATTGTAGCATCCTAGCCAATAGGGAAAACTGATTTAATTTTGCTCTTGCATAGTGTAATAGAACTTATCAAAACCACACATTATTGTGAAAGGCAAAATTTTTAAAAGTTTATGACTGAGAATTGAAATCCACAAGCTATCATACTCAATTTTTTATATTCTTGTTTAACCTAAAAGTTTTTGGTTTATGATTTTTAAAATCCCAGTAACTATAATCTTTTGAACACTATGTGTGCCATGCGTTGTGTGGCACATTAAAAAAAAATTAGTCCTTATCATAAGCCTTTGAGACAGGTCTTGTTATCTCCATTTTATAGACATGGTTCAGCACAGAGCAGTTAAATAACTTGTCCAAGATCACACAGTTCTGGAATCAAACTCAAACCTAATTTGACCCTCAAGTCTCTGTTATTAACTAGTAAGTTCTAGTGACTCCCAAACATCGTTATGTGGTTAAATGCATGGGCTTGGATGTCAAGCCTTCAGTTGCAGATAGAGTCTCCTGCTACATAGTCAAACAGCAGCTTCCTCACCAAGTTGTCCTGGGGAATTATAGGATAATCTGTGTTAAACTCATGGGACAATTCTTAGCTCCTAGCTTTCAATTAATGCTAACCATAAAATGGGGACCTTTCATCATGTGATTGTCATGAAAAGTCAAGTGAAATAATATCGTTAGAGTGCTTAACACATCATGTGCCTGGCATATTATGTACACCAAAGAATTAGAAGCCACTCAGCAGGACGATGCCAAAAACAGGCATAGAGAGACATAGACAAAACTAAGTAGTAGGCACCCAAATGGTTCTCATCTGGTTAATTTTCTCCCCACCCTGTACCCACTCTGGCAACTTAATTGTTCCCTGGGACACATATCCCAAAACTCAAGTTTTTTTTTTAGTAATGTTTTAAAAGGAGTAAGTGACTAGCCTGGGCCAAGCTGTGAGTCATGCAAAAAGCCTGTACATTCTGGGCTGTCAGCCTGCTCTTCTATTTTGTTCTGCATAAGTGACCCTAGAGAATCACTAAAAATGAGCAGTATAGGCATTAATATGCCCTACTAAAAGAAGTGAGGATTTCGTTTGTGGCTTAGAATTATAACTCTCCCTATAATAGCCAGTCAAATTAAATTGAGACAGCACAGTTTAAGTAACCTGTTTAATTCCTGTGTTATCAATCCATTGGTGGCATCATTCATTAGTCTTCAGGAATAGCATGAAGATGAACTGAGGTCCCAAAGGGGCTGGGGGAGGGGCGATGTAATGATACCCAGCAGTATGATTCGTATAATACTCAGCGATGAGGTTGTCAGGAAGTGCAGCTGAATCACAGTGATAGCTGTTAGCACCCTTCAGGAAACACCCAAAGGCTCTCTGAGCATCTAAATGTTTAAATCATAGTGCCAACATGAAACCTGAAGAGGTTCCTCTGTTCATGATGTTTCATTCACTCTGGCACAAGACACAATGGAAGCACCAGTAAAACAATGGAGAAAGATGAGATCCCACCAAGATTTTGCGGATGATTCCAGCTTTGAGTGATGTTCTCAGAATGACAAAAAAAGTGTCCTCATGAAACCAGCACCTGAGCATGCCTAAAGGATCAGAGTGCCCTCTCAGAATCCGGATTTATGTCAAAGATAAGTTTATATCAGAGTATATCCAATGATATGTATTAAAAACACTTCAGGGATTATTTTGATTAGATAATAACAATGACTATGATTTTGGGTATCATTTCTATATTACTAGATCAGATAACAAGTCCTGATCTAAATTTTTTTTTTTTTACAGAGAGAGAGAGAGAGAGAGGGAAAGACAGAATCAATTTTATTTAGTTTTTCATGCATGCCAGGCAAGCATCGTAACCGCTGAGCCACCGCTCCAGCCCCTGATCTAAATATTTTTAACCTTTCGGTTAAGGCATGGAAAGCCAAAGTACTAAAAAGCATCGGAAAGATAATATCTCTATTAAATATGAAGTGAGGGCCCTGAAGTCAGGTGAAGTTTCAGATGGAAAATAAAGTGGGACAGATAAAAGATGAAAAAGGCACATAAAATGACCAAACTGATTGATTGAGTCAGAAGAAAAAAAATCAATTTACTGACGTGTCTAAACCCATGAAAAGTGCCCTAGAACTGAATTGTTCACACTTAGTTGTGTACATGGTGCTGGGGTTTGAACCCGTGTACTCGCACATTCCAGGCAAGCATCATACATAACCACTGAGCCACCGCTCTAGCCCCAGGTGCTTGCTTCTAAAGCAGTTGGGACAGGGGAAAAGAACATTAAAGGAACAGTATGTAATATAGGACAAGAACAATAAAGCAGCAAGCTTTCATAAGGCTGAGGCGATTGCTCAGTGGTACAGCACCTGCCTAGCATGTGCATGGCCGTGGATTCCATCTCCAGCACCAAACTAGACAAAACACCCCCAAAGCAGAACAACAACAAAACGTAAGAGCATGAGCTTCAGTCACATGAATCTGGCTTGAAAAATTTGTATAAAATGAGGTTGACGATGTTTAGCTTGAACATTTAATGAGATGATATATGTATCTTGCAAGTTCCTAACATTAAAAAGAAAAGAGAGCTATTAGGATGAGCTAAGAATGCTAAGAAGGCAAGAATGATAATTAGGGGCCAGTTCATCTGTGTTCAATCTGCCAGTCCACTGGAGTACCGACATTGTCTAAAACCTAATGGTAATAACGAAGTACATTTCTACATCTGGATTGCGCTCTTACAGGGCAAATGTTATTATGTAGAGGTAAGTGGAAATTAATTTGGCAATTCACAAGAGGCCTATTTATTTTATCCATTTGAAAACTGGGTTGCAATGCTCTAAGGATTAATTTCATCAGAGGTAATAAAAATCCCTTTAGGGCTTTAATTATTTATTTGGTAACATTCTAAGTACTTTCTGTGATACTGTAGTATTTCAGCCTTTAAACTATATTTAAAATGAATATTTCTACAGGATAACTGATCTAGCTTTTCAACAAGCTTGAGGAGAAAAAGAAATTTAGATATTACAAGATATAATGGACATAATAATATGGGTAGTGTAGGGCTGATTTTTGGTTTCTGGTTTGGATTTTTGGATATTTATTTATTTTGGGTTTTAATTTGAATAAACCAACTGCAAAAACAAAATTCTTTGAGACAATAAAGGAAATTTGATTATGGATTTAGTATTAGATATTCTGGAGGAAAATGTCACCTTTTTGGGTTGCAATAGATATTCTCAAAAATTTGTACTGAAGAGTGTTAAATGTGAAATGCACTCCCACTATCTGGGTTTTTCTTCCAAATACTTCAAAAATGGAAAGAAAAAAATGGAAAGAAAAAAAAAGCAAGGAACTGATTAAGCAAAGATGGCAAAATCTTTATGACTAGGAAGTCTGGCAATGAGTCTATGAGACTTCGTTGCAATCTTCTCCTTAATTTAAGTATGCTTGACATATGACAAACCAACTAAAAAGCATTTCAAAATAAGGAAGTTGATTTTGTGACAATAATTTCAAAAAACGATCCTGGGAAATGAAAATTCAAGGGGTTGGAGCAGTGGTTCAGCAGTTACAGCATTTGCCTTGCATGCGTGAGGGTTCAAACCCCAGCCCCATGCACACAACGAAGTGTCGAAGCAATGAAAGCCACATGAAAAACTAAATAAAATTGATTCTCTCTCTCACTGTCCCTCTCTCTTTAAAAAAAGAAATAACAAAGAAGAAAATTCAATTTACTCATATTTACTTTTTTTCCTCAAGAAATTAGATGTCTCTCCATTCTGTCAGAAAAAAGATATGATGTCATGATCCAAAATTTGCAATACTTACAATTTCAGAACACTACAGTTTTTTTCATTTGACTAACAGAGACCTCTGACATAATTAGGAAATTTGCCTCTTACTAAGCAAGTTTATGTACTCATGACGAGTTCTGCTAAGATTTTAAACCTTAATGACATAATCATAATTAAATCATAATGACATAGATGACTAGTAAAGCTTTTTTTTTCTTTCAAGTCGAATAAGACAGACTATGATATCTATTCTTTTCTTAAGTTATTATTATTGGTGCATTATAGTTTTACATATTGGAGGGATTTGTTGTTAATACATTCATACATGCACACATTATGACAATATAATTTGGTCCCTTCCTTCCTCAGTGCATCCCCTGCTTTTCTCCCTCTGTCTGTTCTCTTTTCTTCGCTGATCTCCCTACACACACACACACACACACTTATATTTTAAATGATTTTTCCAGTTTTACATGCCTGCATGGGAACTATTCAGCATCTCTGGGGTACAAAGTAGACCATACAGTGTTTATAACCCTCCTTTTCTCTCCTTATCCTCCCCTTGCCCTCTCTCTTCCCCCCATAACCAGACTTTCCTCAGCTCATTTGTTAACCCAAGATTGATAATATCTATTCTTATAATGATAAATTTATTCATCCATGTTTATAAAATGCAAAGAAGTTAAAGACCATGATTCTAAAAGTCACTTCTGATTTTTAAATTTGGGAGACAGGCTTCTCCTGATCCTTAGAACCAGCCTTTTTTTTTTTTTTTTTTAAGAGAGAGAGAGAGAGGGACAGTGAGAGAGATAGAAAGAGAAAGGGAGAATTTTATTTAGTTTTTATCTGGTTTTCATTGTTCTAAAACTTCATTGTGTTTGTGGTGCTGGGGTTCGAACCCAGGTCCTCATGCATGCCAGGCAAACACCACAATCACTGAGCCACCACTCCAGCCCCCAACCTATGATTTTATTTCAATACTTTTATTTCTAATGTCCTTTCCTAGAAACAGAAAGTCATCAATAGCCTATTAGAAATGTGCAAATAGTCCTTTCTTTGTGTGTGTGTGTGGTGTGGTATGTGTATGTGTGTTAATATGTAATATTTGCTTCTAACCTGAACTTGGTCCAGTCCCTTCTTTCCATTCCTCTATCACAATTAACCCCGTGGGCAGTTCTGCAGTCATAACCACTCACCTTTAAAAGCTATTGGCCCTTTGCTGGGTTCTTTCACAGGGAATAGCTTCTTGACCTGGTCGCTATCTTTGAGGCTCCCTCTAGGTCTTTTCTGCCCCTTCATTTCCTTTCTTTTCAGTCATTCACATACTTGTTTCCACCTCTCAGCCCTCATTTTGGGATAACTCCTCCCGTTCTGTGGTCCACAGTTGGGCTAGAGAATAGTGAACAATATATATTTCTAGTCTGAAAGAAAATATTGTTAGAAATATCTTGAGAAAAAACAAAACAAAACCTAGAATAATACTGAGAATTGCATTTTCCAAGTGAACACACAATAATATCCCCAAAAACTAAAATAAAAAAATATGAACAATTTTTCTTCCTTAAGAATGTTATGCACTAATAAGCTGAAATAGTTTTTAAATTGCATATGACTGTTTACTACCCTACAGTAAAAGATTTTATAATGAAATTTGGTGTTGAAATTTCTCTTACTACAATAGGACTAAAGATATGCTCCAGCACCACAAAAAAAAAAAAAAACAAACAGAAAAACAAAAAACTTTTTCTTTCAACTCTACACTGAAATGTAGTAAGCTCAAAACCAACCTGCAGATCTACTTGAATTAGTGGCAATTTTGTCCTATTTTGTAGGTGACATTAAGATATACATTTACAGAAAAGAGATATGAATTAATTTTCCAGGTGCTATAGAAAGTTCAAAATGTCAAAATATAAACACTGGTATTCAATTAAACACTGGTAACATCAAAATCTAATCAAAATGGAAAAGCTGTAAAAGCTATTTCCTTCCCACCTATTTTTGCATAACATCCTGGTTGACCAGCTGCAAGACTTTTAATATGCTTGAGATGGTAATGCTAATTTACATGTCAGGCCTGTCTTAGATTAGTCATTCTGTTAAAAAAAAAAAAAATCCCATGGCCTCAAAATGTAGGTAACCTTTTATGCTAATAATTTCATTAAGTATTTCTTGTAACATCTGATACAAGCAGTCTTCTGCTTTTCCATCCCAGTGCCAGCCAAAATATTTCTCTTTAATAACCCGAGGAAAAGAACATTCATAGTTCTGCAAATCAACAAGTCCAAGGAGTGGATGAGAAATCACTTATATTCCTTAGCATTAAAGTTTGAATTAATTGAACAATTTAGTGACAAATGAAAACATAGCCTGTTCACAAAGATCTCCAGAGGTGAGTGTTCTGCAGCATCAGTGACTAATTCCTACTTAACAGTTATTTTCTTCAACGTGAATCCGCAGGACAGTTTATTCAGATTTCCTACACTGCTAAGCAGAAGAGCTGATGCCAGTCCTCTCCGAGTCAAAAAAATGAAACCTAAGGACAAGGAGGCAAGTGGAGCAAGCAGTTTGTTTGCAAACAGCAAACAGGATAGAAAGAAAAGGCTTCTCCAGGAGACTCAGTGCCCAGCACTTGTATGAGGGGATGTGACTCACCTTTTTAAGATTCTCTTCCCTTGATTAATCATTGCCTTGCTTCTCCCATGCCTAGGAGTATGAGCTCAAAATTCTGGTCTGATCTTGTCCTTTGTCTTGGGTGGGAGAGCATCTTTATCAGCATAGGTGAAGTCACTGTCCAGACCATCCTTGTTAGCAAAGGGGGGTGTGAAGCTGATATAAACCTCTGCTTGCTTAAGGCAGTGTTGCTCTTTGCCCTTTCAGGGGGAAAAATGTGACCATCCCCTAATTTCCTCCTTAAGGACCCACATCATTCTGCCTCCACTGACTGCCTAACTTTTCTGCCTCATTGCTGGCCCCCACCCTTGCTGGCACATTTACAGGGTGTACATCCTGAGTTGTTCTGAATGCCCCAGTGCTGCTAAAGCGTTTGATTCTTCCTGAGTGTCAGGTGCTTTCTGTGTGTAGACACAAAATCACCACTGTTCAATCATCCCAAAAACTGTGGCTTTCACCTGAGACCTCACCTGTCCTAGCTTCTTTGCAGAACTCCCTCCCTTCCTTACACACTCCAGCAATTTTACCTTCTGATGTTTAATATATGGAGAACTTGCATTTAATGTCTCAGAGCTGTTACCTTGGAGATCTCTTCATTCTCATCATAGAGCTATCATTCCTAGAGGTAAAGGATTTTTCACATGAAAATACTTTTTCACCCCTTTTATTCCAGTCACTGTTTTCAAGGATAAAAAAGAACACTCAGGCCCTGCTAATCTGTGGCTGCTAACAGTAACTCAGTCCCGAACACCGTAGGAATACCAATCACTCATCAGTTAGGGCACCAATTACGCAGTTTCCACTTAAGTCCCTTAATGTTGAGAACTGTACATGTCCACTTGTGAATGCCAGCTGGTGGCTTTGAGTTCCTTTGAAATCAAATTCCCCTCACAACTTAGGCTGCCTCCCAACAGTAGAGACTTCTCTTTGCTCCTTAATTTAATGTACTCCTTTCTTCTTTTTTCTCTCCATTCTCCTATTTTGAGCCTCTTGGTTACATTGAAGTATCATCTCTTTGAAAGTCCTGCCCCTCCCATGCCAATTTTGGTTAGAAGGGTGTGGGTCCCCAGGTGCACTAGGGCATATTTAACATTTGTTGGAGTTCCAGAGAGAAAACAGTCAGTGGGGTTGGTCCAGTGGCTCTGCTTTACATAATAGCCCAGCCCAGTGGCATTTAAAGGCTGTGTTCAGTCACCAGCCCTGACTCCTCCGGTCTCAGCAATCCTTTTTTTTTTTTTTTTTTTTTTTTCCTCTTAACTTTTACTCTCCTGTCTTTTGATCTCTGAGGTTCTCTGAATTCTTCCCAAGTTAATCCCCCTACTGCTTCAAAGCTATTAGCTCTATACACAGCTTTCTTAAAAGGCTGTAAGCAGTCCACTCACATAATCACATAACAGAGAAAAATAAAAAGCTCCCCAGTAGAAGGGTACTGAGCAAGGCCCCAGGGGAATTTATTGGCACTGCCCTGCTGGGCTTTGAGACTGGACCTCAGCTGCTCAAACTTGTGGTATGCCAAGATGTTTTAAAGAAAAAGAGTTAAAATAGATGCCAGCCCTATCATTCTCATTACATGTAGCATTTCAGTAACTTCTCACATCATATATATTGTCTCATTAAATTCACTATCCATAAGAACCCTGAGAAAGAGGTCATTACTATCTCTCTTTAACAGATGAAAGAACTAGGCTCCCAGAGAAGATGTGAAGAACCAGAATAGGGACCTGGGGCTGCAGTTCAGAGGTGGAGCTACAGCCTTGGCATCCTGAAGAGCCTGGGTGTAATTCCCAGAACTGAAAAAAAATCAATCAAAACAGTATTCTGAGTTGATCTGACTTCAGAATGCAAGCTTTAACCCTAAATCATGCTGTTTTGCAAAATACAGCAGGCCAAAGGAAGCAGCCTGTGGGGGGGCTTTGGGGTCCTATGCAAATGATCAAAATGGCATAGTAAGCCTTAGAACTTGGAAGAAGCCAGAAGCTTCTATTTTTTACCTCTTCTTTCTCAGTTTAGTACTGCTTGGGAGGGTGGGAGGAGTAGGTAGAAATATAAGAAAAAGCAGAGTGAAAATTGATACGATACCAAATATATAATGTAGAGCTATTTTCTGAATCAACTCTGGGATGCATGAATCAGATTTCTTAGAGGTGAGAATAAAATCGATTGTAATTTACTCGCGCAGTTTTAGGATTTAAGAGCATTCCTGATTATTATGGAAAGCTTGGGCTGCAATTTCTGTGTTAATGGAGTCTATCTGGATTCCATTTTCAGACTGGACATTTGTCAGTGGCTCTATGCAGTCTTTGTTCATCCATCTCTGTGAAAGCTGTAGACAAACAGTCCCTGTCTTGGGCCTGGGTATATTATCATATGTTAATGTCATTACTTAATGTTTCTGGGATTTTCATTCATTCTTCCCCCATCCACCCACTTCCCATCCACTGACTATTATTATTATTATTTTGTTCCAGGTATTTTGAACCCAGGGGCACTAACTACCAAGGGGCACTAACTACCACAACCCCAGCCCTTTTTATCTTTTATTTTGGGATACAGTCTCTAAGTCACTTTAGGCTTTGCTAAGTTGCTGAGGCTGGCTTTGAATCTGCAATCGTCCTGCTTCACCCTCCTGAGTTGCTGGGATTATAGGTGTGCACCACAGGGGTGCACTTAGCCACTGACATGATTTTTGATGATAATTCTGCTGTCCACAATATTATCTATCCACACAGATTGCCTAGTTTTTCAGTACTGCCTAGAACTGACTCTTGGAACATATGTACATCTGTCTGATTGACTTAGTACCACAGGTTAAAGAAGGAAATTCAAAATTTTTACAGGATGATTTTCTAGTAAGTTGCACATATGAATTCTAAGTCTATGTACCACACAGTAAATCTTTTTTTCAATAAAGATGTATTTTATAAAGATGTAATTATATTGCCAAGTGTTACTTAATGTCCATCAGAGTACATTGGTGGTGTGCCGGCTTTGTCTATTTGAGAGAATAAATCTTTTCCCTTGAAACTCAAAAATCACTATGTAGGAGAACAGTATGTCAGCATTTAAACTTAATGAGAATGTCAGGGTTTACTTACTTGAAAAAGGAGGCTTAATTTGAGGTTTTTTTTTTCAGAAATAGCCCCCATGTTTTTCTTAGTATTAAAGATTTATGTTTTGGGGGGAGAAAAAAGATAAAGTGGTGAATTTACCTTTTAGTAATTATGTAATTTTAAACAACTAAATTTAAAGCAAATAAATTGTCTTCCATATAATCTATTAGTATTTGGATACCCCCATTATTGCTAAATTATAATTAGAAATCTGTAGTGTGAGGATGGGGATAGAGCTCAGGGGAAAGGTACTTACCTAACATGAGTGAAAATCTGAGTTTGATCCCCAGTGCTGTCAAAGCTAATACATTAGGCGGGGTATGGTGGCACATGCCTATAATCCCATTGGCTCAGGAGGCTGAGGCAGGAAAATCACATGTTCAAAGTCAGCCTCAGCAACTTAAGGAGGTCCTAAGCAACTTAGCAACAACATGACTCAAAATAAAAAATAAAAATGGGCTGGGGATGTGGTTCAGTGGTTAAGCACCTTTGGGTTCAATACCTGGTGCCAAAAAAAGTCCATCAATCAGATCAGCCAGTCAATCAATAAAAAAACTGTAGTGTTTCCATCAATTTAAAGAAAATCAATAGAAAGGATTGAGTGCAATGGACAAATCTACTTAAAGCATAAAATTTGAGTAAGATTAAAAAGAAATCCAGAAATATGAAGGGGATTTTATTTGTTGGAATAGTGAAATTGTGTAATATGTTTTAATTTTTGAAATGCAGCATGTCAATACATAATAATTTTAACTCCATATTTTGAAAATTTATGCACCCACACAAAAGTCAACCATAACATATCCATCACCCAAGTTCAACAGTGATTATTGTTTTGTCATGCTTGCTATATCTTCTTGTTTTCTTTTCCATTTTTCTCTTGTAGAATTATATTTTTCAAAAATTACCTGAGATTATCTGGTTATTTTGACATCTTCATGACATTTTACTTTCAAAACAGGAAATACTCATAATAACCTAACAACCTCTCTTACTCCTAATCATAATCTAACACTCAGTTCATATTTAAAATTTCTAAACTATTTCACTATTTCTTTTCTTCTTCTTCTTGGTACTGGGGATCTAACCCAGGGGTGCTTTACCACTGAGCTACATCCGAGGCCCTTTTTATATTTTATTTTTATATTTTTTTTGAAAATTAAGTCTTGCTTAATTGCTGAGGCTGACCTTGAACTTGCGATCCTCTTGTCTCAGCCTCCTCAGTAGCTAGGATAACAGGCATGTTCCTGGTTCCAAACTACTTCTTAAATGTGTTTGTATACTTGGTTTGTTCAAATCAGATCCAAATAAGTTCCACTTAATTATTAAATTTAAAAAGTGTATCTTATGCATTCTTTCTTTCTTCAGGTTTCCTTTTTAAGGTTTTTATTTGTTGTAAAAAACATGTCTGTTGTTCTGTTCAGTAGCCCACATTCTGAAATTTTCTGATTTTTTTATTCTTTCTAGTGTTATTTATTGATTTTGTGGTGCTGGGATTTTGGGTGCTGTTTAGGTTATTGCTCTATCCTTTCTATTTTCTATGAATTTAAAGGCAGATCTAAATACTTGATTTGAGTGTTAGCTTTTTGTTGCTGTGACCAAAATACCTGATGTGAACAACTTAGAGGGGGAAAACTTTATTTTATTTTGGCTCCTAGGTTTAGAGGTTTAGTCCATCCTGGGCCACTCCATTGCTCCGGGCCCAAAATCTGGTAGAACATCGTGGCTGCGCAAGAGCATAGTGAAGGAAGGACACTGCTCCATTCAAGAGCAGTCAGGAAGCAGGGGAATGAGGGGAAAAAGGTGAACTCCTCTAGGGCAGTCCCCTGTGCCCCACCTGCTCCAGCCACACCTCACCTGCCTATGGTTAAAACCCAGTTAGTTCATTCAAACTAGTATGGGCTGATTAGGTGACAGGTCTCACAATCCAAACATTTTACCTCTGATCATTCCTGCATTAATTACAGGAGCTCATGAGGGGGAGGGCACAACTCATGTCCAGACCATTACAGATTTTAACTCAATTTCTTTTTTTTTGCATAAATATTTCACAGGAGTGGTTTGAATGTCATAATGCATCATATTAAAAAGCACAGATCTGGCTGATAGAATTGTGGCTGTTATCTATAATGCTGCTATGAACATGGGTGAAAAAATACTTCTTTTATACCTTGCTTCAAATTCTTTTAAGCATGGGCCACAGTGGAAATGCTGGATCATATGTTAGTTCTATTTTCAATCATTTGAGGAACCTCCATACTGTTTACCACAGCAATTGTGCTATTTTGGATTCCTACCGTGTTCACAAGAGTTCTAATTCTCTGTGTCCTCATCAATAATTGTTATATTCTGGGGGTATTAACAGCAGCCATCTTAATGGGTGATAGTTTAAGATGAGGTCAAAGAGGAAGAGAGGTGGTGATTTTATTTTAAATGTAAAGAGAAGCAGTATCATATATATAACTTTGTGTTAGTCATACAACACCTAAGGTATGGTCACTGCCCTTAAAAAAGTTAGAACCTTTAATGTGTCTAATAGAAAATATGTAACTGACAAACTTTGGAATTATTTGGTTGAACAATTTTGGCTATGCCCACGTGCCTGACATATAACAATTATACAATTATAATCTTATTTCATCTTATGTACGTATGTATAGGATGTGGTTGTTTAGGATCCAAGAGGACCTAATAGCACTCTCATGCCCACCCACTTCAGTGTCAATTAAGCAGACAGACAAGAAGTAACATACAGATGAAAATGTCACTTTATTATTTTTATTAATGCTGTTATGGAAAGCATGGTTTATAATCTATAGACAGATTACTTCTTTTTCTTGAACATAGAATCACAGACTGGTCTCCATCAGAGCAGACACTATTTGCAGTCATGATGCCTGGGTTTCAGTCTGTATTCTGTAACATACTGAGTATGAAGTTATTGTTGAATATAGTTGCATAGCTTAACCACTCCTGTTTCCAGTTTCTTGCCTATGAAATGTGGATGATACAATACTACTTCACATCAGAGATTATAGTCTAATGTGTTCTGCATGTTGTTCAATTTATCTATTTTTTTTTTTTTAACCAAGGATTGAACCCAGGGGCACTTAACCACTGAGCCACATCCCCCATCTTTTTTGTTTTTTTATTTTGAGAAGGTCTCATTACATTGCTCAGGGCCTTGCTAAACTGCTGAGGCTGGCTTTGAACTTTCGATCCTCCTGCCTCAGCCTCCTAAGATGCTGGGATTACAGGTGTGTCACTCTGCCCAGCTGTCTAATGGGTTTTTACTTAAAGTTTTTGATTATTTGGTTCCACACATATATTCAAATTTATTCAATTAATTATAGGTGAATTTCTTTTTTTTTTTTCTTTTTTCTTTTTTTAAAGACAGAGGGACAGTGAGAGAGACAGAGAAAGAGAAAAACAACTTTAGTTTTTCACCTGGCCGTCGTTGCTCCAACACTTAGTTGTGTACGTGGTGCTGGGGTTTGAACCTGGGTCCTCGTGTTGCCAAGCAAGCACCAAAACCACTGAGCCACCGCTCCAGCCCGTATAGGTGAATTTCTTAGCCGTATAAGAATTCAGTTCCCTGTATTCTATGAACTAGGTGTTGCACATCAGCAACATTTATGCAGAAATATTTTTCCTTTGGTGCTAGGGATTGAACACAGGGCGTTACGCATGCCAGGCAAGCATTCTACCCCTGAGCTACATCCCCAGCTCTCTTTTATTTTATTTTGAGATAGAATCTCCTTAAATTGCCTAGACTGTCCTTCACTCTCCATGCTTCTCCCTCAGGCTTCCAAGAAGCTACGATTATAGGCATGTACCACCATGCCCCACTTCTGATGAAATTTTGATTGAAGTATTTCATTTTCAAGGTCAATATTCTGATGTGAGAAAATACCTGTGTGGTTGATTAATATAGATCAGGCATGTGGAAGATACTGGAACATGTACAGCTAAGGAAGATTTATTTTGTCATAAAAGGAAAATGGTTATTTAGGACTCTGGTATAAATTTAGATAAATGAAGGAGAATCAGGCAAACAAAGATATTAAAAGAGCTAAAACATCAAAACCTTTCAGACTGAGATTGTTTCATTCTACTTACAATAGAATAACACAAAATGCAAAATTCTTTCAATTTAAAGCAGTATCCAACTGGCAGCCACAAGCAGTTCTAAATAGGGAATTCTTATGATCCTGAGGGGAAAAACCTATGACATCAGCCAACAACCATGCAGAGATCTTAAAGCAGAAGTGTCACAGGGCTTGTTCTTCCAAATGTTACATGAGACTATTGTTAGAAACTTAAAGTTTATTTAGATTTTTTTTTTTTTTTTTTTGGTAAAGAGAGAGGGACAGTGAGAGAGACAGAGAAAGAGAGGAACAACTTTATTTAGTTTTCACATGGCCTTAGTTGCTTTAACACTTAGTTGTGTACGTGGTGCTGGGGTTTGAACTCGGGTCCTTGTGCTTGCCAGGCAAGCGCCAAAACCGCTGACCCATTGCTGCAGCCCCTAGAATTTTTTTTTTTTACCAACAGCTTTTAATCAAGGTGATTTTTAGGTATACTCTGAAGGTCTCAGTGTATAAACTGGAAATTATTTTATTTATGCTTTATTTTGTGGGGATTGAACCCGGGTCCTTTTACATGCTGAGCATGCACTCTACCACTGAGCTATCCTACACTGGAATTTTTTTTTTTTTTAAGAGAAAAGGACAGCGAGAGAGAGAAAGAGAGAGGGAGAGACAAAGAGAATCGATTTTATTGAGTTTCTTACATGGCTTTCATTGCTCTGACACCTAGTTGTGTACATGGGTGCTGGGGTTTGAACCCGTGTACTCATGCATGCCCGGCAAGCGCTGTTAACTGCCGAGCCACCGCTCCAGCCCCTACATTGGAATTTGGAAATAAAAAAAAATTCTAGTTTCTCTCTGAAGTTTGCTTTACTTTGAAAAGTAAACAAAAGCAGCTATCTAGTTGTGTGGTTTGGTTACTTTTTCTGTTCTACCTCCCGCAGGTTCAATAACATGCTGTGACATCTTACTATAAAAGTATTTGGAAGTACTAGCTGATATTTTGAAAGTTGTTTCAGGTAAGACAAATCAATATATGACTTGAAATAGCAGGACAACAACAAAGACATTTGTTTATGCACTTAGTCTAAAAAGGCACTGATCATATTTATGCTTAGAATAGTGATTGTTACTGTCTTGGTGTTAACATTGTATTTAAACCAGAATATGCAGATTTATATGTAAAAATGAAATTTTGTTTATAATTTTACAGATTTTATAGTATTCCATTTATAAGCATGAACTAAGATCTGAGTGGGGTGAGAACTCTGCTTTAGATAATATACTATGAGGATTAAATTGGGGGTGGTGAGTGCAGGGGGATGTTCTTAGTTACCTGAACTTCCTACTGTCTAATGAATCTGGCCTAAATCAAGCTGTTCCTAATTCAAAACTGCAACTGCTAATTTTTCTCCAGATATTCAAAAGTAGTTAAATGAGGAAAGAAATAATGTTGTTTCATAGTCACTGTCCATAACCCCTTGGTACTCATTTCCTGTACTGATGACCCTGATTCCCCAAAATAACTCCACTGCTGTTCAACTGCTTATATTTGGCATATTCTTTATTCTTATTTGGGAAGGCACATTCCCTTCTACAGCTGAAGAAACTGAGTGTTTGAAAAGCGCTGCCTGAAAACAGTGCTCGCTCCAGGCCCTTAAAAATGTTCAGCATCTGAATGCTGGCAAGGAATGCTCACACCCAGGGGAGGCTGTACTGTGCTGTGGACTGAGCAAGAGAGAAAATGGGACACTATATATGGAAAACAGGAAGCCCAGCCAGTGGAGGTAGCCTTTCCCATTAGTGACCCCATGCAAAGCCATAATCTAGCCACTAACAATCTAGAAAAGGAAAAGACTTAATGGCTAGTCTAAACTATGTGTTGCAAATCCAGTCAGAATGTTCTGCCACTTTCCAACACCTTACTTTTTTTTTTTTTTAAAGAGAGAGTGATGATAGAGAGAGAGAGAGAGAATAAATTTTATTTATTTATTTATTTTTCCATCTGGCCTTTGTTTCTCTGACACTATGTGGTGCTGGGGTTTGAACCCGGGTCTTCAGGCAAGCCACGCAAGCACTCAAAACCACTGAGCCACCGCTCCAGCCCCCTTCACCTTACTTTTAAATAAGTTGAGAAATGAAGCAGTGGTTGGTCAAGTGCACTGACATACTATTCATACTCAGCTGGTGACTGCCTTGTGGCAAACTTAACTTTCCACGGTATCTCTGGCAGAGTATTGAAGGGTGAAACCAAAAACAAAAAGTTGCAAAATAAATAAACTTCCAGTTTCTCTGCGTTCTATGACTATTTGAATATTGTCTGTGCATTTGGAGACAGGAAAACGAGGAACTTGAAGGTCTTACCCTTTCTTGGTATTTTTAAAAGGTCAATAATTCCCAGAGCTGCTTTATACCAAGACATACACATTTATGTTTTAAAAGCAGGGTTTTAGTATCTTAAGAAATGGAATGGAAATAGACTTCTAAACCACTTCTACATTAGTATTAGAGGATGTATCAGAAATCACCTACCCCTATCGCTGTATTATCTTTTTTCCTTTTCTCCTTTTTTTTTTTTTTTTTTGAGAGAGGGACAGAGAGGGAGAGAAAGAAAGAGAATCAGTTTTATTTAGTTTTTCATGTGTCTTTCTTTGCTCCAACACTTCTTTATGTATGTGATGCTGGGGTTCGAACCTGCGTCCTTGCACATGCCAGGCAAGCACTGTAACTGCTGAGCCACTGCTCCAGCCCCCTCCTTCTTTTTCAATGCTTAAATGAGTTACATTCTAAGTGGCTGGAAATGATAGATGAGAAAAAAGTATTTATGTCACTCTGTAGAAAAGGTTCTTGGAAAAGTCTTCAAAGACTTACCTAACCACCATTGATCAATTTGCTCTGACTACCATCATATTCATGTAAAATGGTATTTAAAATTCAAGTCCTGTTGTGTAGCCAGGCTACTTTCAAGATTTTTTCCTTAATTAAATCCCTTAGCAGTGCCTTTTCATCCACAGGAACTGTCTAATTCTGTACACTCATCCCCATGCACTTTTCTCTTTTACTATTATGTTGGAATTAGTCTTCATCTGTAAACCTAGAAACTGATTTGTAATGTGTCCCTATAAATTACTCTGAATTTCTAAAGTTACTCCTTACTCCTCATAGTCTGGGAATACTTATTTATAGGGTGACCATATAATTTATCACTCATACCAGCACATAACTTTGAGAATGAAAAAGGGTGCTATTAATAATTATGCTTCAGAAACAAACTGGAACTATCTTGGGATACCAGGACACGAGTTCACCCTGTTTATTTAAAAATGATCTTACGTTATGCCAGTCAATGGAAAAAATTGTTCTTGGTTATGCATCTATTCTCTCAATGTAGGTATTCAGCCTTTGTTTTAATCCTAGAGGGGGGCATCTCCTACCTTATGCATGTTATTGAGCTTGCAAAATGATTTATAAAGAAATGTGCACTAAACTATTGGCCCATAAAAGTTTATGCTGTTTAAGGTTGTTTCCACTCTCAAAGATTGAAAAGTTTTCACATTACCATGGGATGATTTGTGGCTTACTGGAGGGAATAATATTTCAGAGCCTAAATCCCAAGTGTGCTCAATCCATAAGAGACAGACAGCTATCCATTCCTGAAGCCAGCATTGACTCACTCAACTTACTAGATCACAGTAATCAACTGTGATCACACTGTTCCAAGGAGAAAATCAGGTTTCCAAAGAAGCCGTTAGCCTCTTTTGCAAAAGATTAGATATTAAAATTTTCTTTTACTTATGGAAGCCTTTTTATAATTATATGTAGAAATAGGATTTAAAGGCTAATTGTAACAAACCTAGGCATCTGATGACATTTTTGTTGAACAACTTTGAAACTTAATTTTGAAAAATAGTAGTTTTGAAGAACAATATTGTGAAGAGCAAGTAGTATGATGCCAAAACTAAAGGAAATGACAACTTTAGTTATTTAACATGATGACTTACAAGATGATAGAGAACATTTTATGATAATTGGGAATTTTGGGGGTAAGGTATGGATTTATCTTAAATTCCTCATTCTATCATGATATGATCTAGCAATGTGACCAGCACTGTGGGATTTTCCTTTGAGCATAAGCCAAGCAACACTTGTTTGGAGTATTTATAAATTTTATGGGTAACTATCCACCTCTTAATATTTGTATGAGATCACAAATAGTCATACTGCTGACCAACTATTGCTTTTCTTAGAGAACATGTTTTCTTTTCACCTCATGGTTCTTGACTTCTGCATGTGAATTGTTACAGTTCAGTTTAGGTAAATGCTATACACTGGGTTCCTTCGGGGCAAGAGTAACTCATTTGCTCATTTATCAAATTTTAGCTGAACCCTATTATGTGTCTTAGAACAGTGCTTGACACTGGTGCTAAAAAGATGATTGAATTATCTTTGAGGAACTAATTTAGATGTGTAAATGTGAACCTCATTAAGGCTTTTGTGGCAAAAAATTGTTAGTACTTCCCCACATCACATATAGGGGAGAAATTCTGGGAAATGTAGATCTTTGCAAATCAAACATGGATAAATTATGCTTTATCTTTTAAACTATTCACTTTCTGAACTGAGAGGGGCCGGATTTTGTTAGTTTTTGAACAGTGGTAAAACCAATACTTCTTGAGTTTAACACAACTTAACATTGGATTGTTAATATAGAAACATCATTTAGCTTCTGAGGTAGGAGAACCATTTGGTAGGAGAAATAATTCTCATTTCTTACGTCTTCAGAGGTTGACTACTCACTACTGGTGAGAAGTGTGCAAATGTTCTATAGTTGGGATCGCTTCATTTTCTCTTATATTTAAGATTGGCAGCCAAATGAGCATTCCAGGCTCTAATCTCGCACAACAGCAACATTACTCTGAAGGTTCATAAATCTGGTAATTTGAGCTCAAGTCTTCCCAACAGGGTGCTGCAGTTCCCCAGGTGGCAACCCACATTTTCTGCTAACTGGATGGCAGCTTGCCAGCCACATATTCTTCATTACCGTGTTTCAGTATGACGTGGGTTGGTATAGATTTCAATCCTCTATAATCAAAATGTACCCAATCTCATAATGAATGTTTCCCTTCCCTTCTAAATGTTCTTCCAGCCCTGGATTCTACCTAACTAAAAAATGTGGAGGGAAACTGAACTCTTAAAGGATAAAACTTTTCCAACTCATTCTTATTCCCCACACATGGACTTTCAGATAACTCTCCCTGAACTCTACCTAAAAAATGTGGAGGGAAACTCAACTCTTAAAGGATAAAACTTTTCCAACTCATTCTTATTCCCCACACATGTATTCTCAGGTACATCTATGAAAAGCCGATCCCTAACTCTTTGGCTTTTCTCTACGACGTTCTTCACCGATTCTCCCCTCTCACTGCCCCTTCCTTGCCACTCAGCTCCTTTTCTAAGTCTACAGCTTTCTCCTAGACACGAGTCAGGCACACTCACGCCGGAAAAACACTGGCTTTTAACTAATCCCCTTCTGAAAAGACAAAGTTGTTTTTAATCCCCAAGTGGACCCGCAGGGTGGGTGACCGGCCCCCTCGATTTATTTGCCCGGGGTTGGCGAGCGGGGACGGGGATGTCCCGGGACGCAGGGCTTCCAGGGCTCAAAACCCCACAGTCCTGGGTAAAACTGAAGTCGGGCAGACCCGGCTTTGAGGAAGGAGACGTCGAGACGGGCCCGTGGGGGAGTCCGCGAGGTCAGGGGAGGCTGCGGCAGCTCGGGCACACCCGCCGCCGCCGCCCTTGCACAGTAGGAAAGCGAGGCACGGCCAAGTGCCCTTCTCCGTCCTCCGCCGCTTCTCCAGGCCGCTCCTTTGTCTTGGCCCGAGTCTTCCTGCCTCCTCCTCCTCCTCTTCCTCCGCGCCTCGGGCGCGGCTGACGCAGCCAGGGAGGAATGCGTTTCCGGAGGGCGAGGGCGGCGGCGGCAACCTCTGGAGAAGGAGCCGCGGCGCGGAGAAGGCGGTGCCGCAGGGGTCGCTTCCTGCCGGGAGGCGGCTCGGGCCGCGGAGTCTCCTCCTCCCGCCCCTGAGGAGGAGGAGCCGCCGCCGCCCGCCGCGCCCGAGACCCGGAGGCCGCGCCAGCCTGCGGGAGAGGCCGAGCGCTAGCGGCGGAGCAGCAGGCCCGAGCCGACCGCGCCGGGGCCGGACGCGGCGGGGAGAAGGTTGGAGCCGCGGCCTGCGGGAGGGGGCGCGGCTTCCGGGCGGCCGGGCGGGTCCGGCGGGGACCTGGGAGCCGGGCCGGGCTGGGCCGGGTCCGGCTGGGCAGCGCCGCGCTGCGCTGCGGGACGGAGGGGGTAGGGCGGGATTCCAGCCTTCGGGCGCCGGAGGAAGTCGGAGCCGGTGTCCGGCGCCCGCCGCGCTCCGGCCCAGTCTTGCAGTTCCTGGCCCTGTCCCGCCGCGCCTTCTGTGTGGGCGGCCTGGGTGCAGAGAGGGCCCCGGCCGGGTTCCAAGTGGGAGGGTCGCGGGCCTGAGCGCTGTCACGTCGGGGGGAGGTGGCGGGGGACCAGTTTCCCCCACCGGCCACTTACACACCTGCCTTTTCTAGCGACTTTTGCGGGGGTCCTGTGGTCCGGAGCTCCGTGGTTAAGGTGCTAGAACCCCGCATCTCTTGGGGCTTGGGATCCGTCGGTTTCTCTGCGTGCAGGTGAGAGCGAATCTGGGCCTCCGAGGACTCGTCTTTGAATGGTTTTGACTTCTTTTCCCCCTTTGTCCCGGTTTCTATCGCTGGTCGCTTTTCCTCGGAGCGACGTGGAGCCGGGTCCCTTGCTCCCGGGATCAGAATTGCTCCGGCTTCCAACTTGGAGAAGCCGAGCCGCAGTGTGCAGCGCCCGCGGCGTGGGAGGGTGTGGGCTAGGCCGGGGCAGAAGTTGGCATCCACAGCCGCTAGGGAAGCGAGGCGCAGCGTCGGCATCTGGTCTTCTCTTCGGTGTTTATAAGTACAGAGGACGCAAGCCAACCAGTCGCCAGCCCCAGTGTGGGGAGGCCCCAGGGCCAAACCAGGACCCCTACCAGACCAGGGCGCAGGGGTGCGGCCAACCCGCCTGGCAGGCACCCGCTGGTCTGCGCGACTTAAAACCACGACCCGTGCCCCGTTTCACTGCGTGTCCTTACTTACGCTTCGTAACAACTTGGATCGCAGAGAATCCTAATATTTAAAACCTAAATGATTTCATCAGATTTGTCTTGGATGGGGAAACTAGCACTAAGTAGTATGATCACTAGTATATTACATTGTTTCCATTTCCTTGTCTGTAAAATAGGAACAAGAATAATAATTATTGTAATGACAGTGAGGGCCACGCTTAGTTCTAGTCATTTTGCACATATTATCTCATTTAATTCTAGAACTGGTATTGTTCTTGTACCTCTTTGACAAATGAAGAAACAGAGGTATGGCTATCAGGTAAATTGGGTATGTTCATTCAGGAGATCCTGGAGAAGCCATGGATGGGGTCTAGTTCCAGAGCCCATGTTCGAACTATATGTAACCCCCGCTAGTATGGTTGTGAAAACCAAATTTAAAATGTAAAATACCAGGCGGAGAGTAAATACTCAAAGTATATTGACTCCTCATCCCTCCATGGTTGTAAAAATATCTCAATGTAATTGGTAGTACTGTTTCTTTCTGTGTTGCACATATTTAGGTGAGTGGAATTACTAGGCTGTTATTTTTTTTTATTGTTTTGATGGTACAAAAGAAAATACTAGATAATTTTTATTAGACTTTTTTATATGGCACACCCTTTATAGTATGTTATATACTAGATCACTTTAGTGAACTAATTCACTTTAGTGAATTAAGAAATATTAGTTGAAAATTATCAATTCTACATTTGTGGACATCAAGAAGCAGAGGACAGGACTTATTTAAGATTCTCACTGTGGTGTTTATGTTTTTAAATAATTTTGGTTCATTGATCAGTATTAAGTAAACAGCTAAAGATGATGAAGTGAGAAGTAAAAAACAGATGAAAAAGATCAGTATTTTGTTTACAGGCATTTGGGGAGAGTAGATGATGTTATTAGAAAGACTTATGTAAACAGTGCACAAATTTCAATTTAACTCCTGCATGTTGACCTTACAGACTTAATAGTTTTAAGTATTTGAGATACTGATTTTCTTTTTTAAAGACTAAAATTCTACATTAAGGTTATTTTTTAATCCTTTCAGTATTCTGTACGTGAGTATGTGAGTATGGAATCAGCAAGTTAGAAAAATCTTTGCACTTTGTAACTTCCACATTCAGGCAGTTCTCTTCTTAATTTCTTGGTTAGTATAATTTAAATTTGTCCCAATTGTCATCACTGAATGAAAATGTACCTTTCAAGGTGGTACCTTGAAAAAGTACCACCTTGATACTTAAGAATTCCTAACTCCAGTACTGGGGACATCTCCTCACTTTATCGTAATGAAAATTAATCAAACATTTTGACCTGTTGCTATTTTTCATGAGAAACGGTTGCCATTTAATGTAATCTATTATGGCTGGTGGGCATGGGAGGGGACTTCTATCTGGAGAGAGTTTTTTAAAACTAATATTCCGTAAATGTACTTGTTCTTAACTATCATGTGAGAGTAATAGGAGATAAACATCTCAGAGAACTTTAGAGTTCCCAGAATTTATATTTAAAATTGTGGATGTGTAACAAGCTGAATTTATCTGAGAGGATTTGGATGGACTGTGTTAATTTTAGATTTCCCCACTGTTGGTGGAGTTTAGGCTTTGTCAGATTATGGGTGAAATCCTACAGGATTATAATGTGTAAATATGTAAAAATTTGTATTATTATTATTTTAGCAGTCTCCTGAGATTTTCATTTGACCTTTTATATTGTTGCTGCAGAAGTGGGAATCATGAGGTAGTGAGGATAAGAGTAGGAAAGAAAGTACCTTAGCCTTAGTCTTCTGGATTCTGAAATAGTAGCAGGATCTGAAGCTGTAGTGTGCTGAAATGTCCTGAGCTTAAAGAAGGTGTAGTTCATAAAACATTGGCAGCCTTAGAATGTTTCGGTAGATAGGCGAAAAAATGTACCTTTTTCAGAAACTATATGCAAAAGGAGCGAAATTATACTTTGTGAATTTTAAAATGGTTATTTATGAGATTTTTAAGGGGTGATGTTTTGCTTATAAAATAATGTGGGCTTTTAAAGATTAAAGCTTAAAATTTTATTTTTAGTTTGTGTCTTTAAAAGATAATGCCAACTATTTTTTAGCAGTATGTAAGTGCATGTATATCATCCACGAAATGTGGCAGAGAAAAGAAACTGCTTCAAGTATACATACATTCATATATAAACACGCCTAATCTCATACAAGTCTCCAAAGCACAGTTTCCTGGTCCCCAGGGCTGTGTAAAATGACTCATTAAAGCGTAAGGAAGAAAATTTTAGACTGTTACATATATTTTAAAATTTTATCACTTTAAAATTTAAGATTTTATGATTCATAATGGCTTACTGTATAGCTATATGTATATATATTCTAATTATAAATGTGCACATATGTTGGGCACATGCATACTGCAAATATTTTTAGTGATAAAGGTGAGTGATTAAAAGATTGGGTGATCCTGGGTAAATGAGATGGTTTATATGTGTGTGGTGGGGCATAAGAACCACTATTTAGGAAGGAGAATTGTTAAGACTTGGTGTCTGGGGTTAGAGAAATGAAAGCAACCTGGTATGACACTGGGTTCTAGCTTGTGGTGCCATTCACCAAGGTAGTGCTGGTGGGCTGGAGGAAGGGGAGATGATGATGAATTTATAACGTTGAAGTTATTTTTAAGGTGACCATAGGGCATAGGTTAAGATGTCTAGAGTGCAGTTGAACACACAGATCAGGAAATAACAATGAAGTCTGGTTGGGAGATTTAGATTTGGGAATTCTTAGACCATAAGTGCTAACTGAAGCTGTAGACTGGGGGTGAAAATACCAAAGACGTGAAAAGGGCCAGAGAGAACCTGGGCAGCTTTTAATAGTGGAGAGATGGGTGGAGTAAAAGTTTCTTTTCTGAGCTTCTGGTTCTTTTAAGTGACATTTTATGAGTGGCTGGGATTTGTGGGGTGTTCCCAGTGATTAGCATGTTTAATGTAAAGACAAACTTAATAGATTATATCTGTGGTAATTTATTTTTAGCTACGTTAGAGAAGCAGTCCAAGTAGTGAAGGCTAACTGAACAGGGGGTAGGAAACCTGGGCTTTGGTGCAGGCTCTGCCACTGTGGTCTTTGTCAAAATACTGTACCTTCCAGGGCTTTGGTTTTCGAATTATACTATGACATGTCTGTCACTTGTCTCTCCTTCCGTTTTTCTGTGAGTTGAATAGTTACTCCCTGATCTGAATACTGTAGAGTGCACTTCTTTTTCTTTTCATGAGCAACCATTTTCTTGTGTTATCACTAGAGAACACAGGTGCTGTGCCAAATTACCACTCTAACATGTGCTAGCGCTGACTGATCAAATTGTTGTTTTCAGCTGTTTATTGGGTTGTAGTTCAGTTGTCCATTACATTTTAGTCTATCCATGTATTATCACTTAGTAAAAACAAATATGCTATGCTGAGTGAGCACCGATGGAGAAGTTGGCATGGTCTTTGATGGAGTGAATTATCTAGTTGAGATGAGTTGTGTTCAGCTCAGGGAAACAGAACAAATATCAAAGAATATTTGACACTTTTACACAGTGTTGTATACTAGATAATATTTTCTAATGGATTTTTGAAAAAAATATCGTCATTCATGTAAGAGGTTTTAGAAGACTTGTTAGATGAAAAGAGGCCCAAGTTTGAAATGGTATGAGTAGAAGTGTAGATGACAGACGTGTGGCATATACAAAGAACAGTACAGTTAGAAGGCAGAATCCTAAGTTAACAAAGATTACTTGGCCACTTTGTTACCCATGGAAAAGGTGTGTGTGTGTGTATGTGTATACATACACATATAAATGTAATTACTTGTGAAATACATAAAATGAAGTCCCGACTTTTTATTCTAGACTGGCAAGGGACACAAATGAATACAATCAGCTATAATTTTGAATAAAAATAACACTCTATTACAGTATTAAAATACCACTATGTTATTGAGAATCATTGAAAATTTGTCATTTACTGTGCTAGGCAGCATCAGGAATATATTTTGGGATCACAAAGAAAGGAGTGTTAATTGTTTATTGTGGTTGTTGAAAAGTCAGAGTGAATGAAGACTTTAAAAAGTCAGAAAGGTGGAAGAAAAATTAGCATTTGTTTTGCTTAGGGAGTATATTTTTAGTACAGGGATGAGGAAAATATTTCCATGCATAACTAGGTATATACCATTTGAAGTGTAGAAGTCACATTTCAGTGTATAATTTTTTATTGAATGAATATATAAAGTTTTCATGCTCTTTATGAAATTAATGATTTATTAATTTCCCCCATATCCAGTCTTTTATGAGGTATGTATGATTTGTATCATAATATAATTTCATTGCTTCTTAATGGGATAGTGGTAGGGTCCTCTTTGATCAATTGGGGGAGGAGACTAGTTTGAAAAAGCACATTTAGTATATTTTGTTATAATGTTTTATTAGGAAACTGTAACAAAAATACAATAGTGAATAAGAGTTTTGGTTATTGTAGAAGCATGGATTAAAAAAGGTTGCATGGGTTGGGGTATAACTGGAAGAATGTGTGGTTACCATATGCAAGGTCCTCCATTCAGTTCCCAGCACCGCCGCCCCCCGCCTCCAAATTGACAAGAACTTACTTACGTATTTATTTATTTATTTTAAAGAAAGAAGGACAATGAGAGAGAAAGAGAATTTTTTATTTAGTTTTTCGTGTACTTTTTGTTGCTCCGAGATTTCATTGTGTACGTGGAGCTGGGGTTTGCACTCGCATACTTGCTCTTGCTGGTCAAGCACTGTAACCACCAAGCCACTGTGCAGCCTGACAAAAACTTATTAAATAGTCACTTAGATTCTTATTTTGGAAGCTAATGACCAGTGAATGATTTTGTGAGCAACAAAACAATTCAGGGATCTAGTAAATTGTGATCACTATGACAATATTTGTTGGTAAGAACTTGTATAGTTACAGTCATATTTTGTCCTAAACTAGTTATTACCCCCGGCTAGTAAAATGAGAAATTGATTTCTCCCTATGTTTAGTTTGGTTTTGAAATATTTATTATATATTTAAAATATACCCAGTGCTCTACTTGTTCCATTCCACTACAGGCCAGAGAGGAGAGAGGGAAGACAAAAGATATGGTTGAAATTAGTTTGTGCAAGGAAGAATTTTGGAATGTTCTGCTTACAGAGTGGATAAAATTATGCATTTGGGGAACATGACTTGTAATTCTCCTTAACTAAAATTATGTGAGCATAAGTACTTTTGGGGCCATTAATCAGGAGGGTTAGCTTTTGCTACGTCTATTCACAGTTACTTTTGTAAATTTCCCCAAAGTAAACTTTCTTACCTCAAACAATTGCTAACTGGGAAGAAGTTCAGGTGCTTTTTCATCCTCATCAGTTTGGATTAGACCTTCCTATTATTGCTTAACAGCTTTGCTTAAGGTGCTTATTTATTTTTTTCTTTGGACTTTCGGTTCTATTTATGTGCAGTCTGAGTTTATTTTGTACTCCCACACTGCCTTTGAATTTAATGCTTCCCTCGCCCCTCCGCAACATTCCCATAGGAGGCTATTTTGTAGGGGCAAGAGTGGTGATGGTGGAGGTGGCATGTAAGCTCCCCATATGGTGGGTCACCATATGTTCCATCTCCATGTTTCTAATTGACTTGAATCATTAATTTTAATTCTGTGTGATTTTTTTTCAATTCTGATCTTGTGTCAGTTCTGTTCCTCTTGTTTGTCATTTCTGCAGAGGAGTCCAACCTAAATTTCCTTCTTTGGTTCTGTGTACTTTGCCCTGTTTTGTGGTCTTACTGGTTTGTTGGTGCTGGGATTTGAAGCCAGTACCTCCAGCATGCTAAGCAGGAACTCTACCACTGAGCTACATTCCCAGCCAAGTCTTACTGCTTTTGATAATTGTAAGATCTACTTGACATTTTAAAAATTCCGCAGTGAGCCTAATGCGTTCATCTACATTTTATGCTATTTTCAAAGAAAATACTTCACTTTCACTTTTTGTCCTGTAGAAGTTTTTCTTAGGTGTTATCATCCTAGCCTTTGCTCCTCCCTACTCCAACCTGGAGTATAGTTCCCTTGATCTTGTGTTCTTTGTAGTGATGATGATTGATCTTTATCCTTATTTTTCTGGAGATGGTGGGTAGAATAGTCACTGGTGATGGATTTTATCTTCGTTAGTTTAAGTTGTACTTAAAGTATCTAGCTGTGTTCAGTTTGAGATTGTTTTGTGAAACTGTCCCTTTGGAGCAACCAAATTTTTGTTTTTTGGAGTTTAGTAGGCTCATTATCTTAGGGAAGAAGAGCTTCAGGTGCCTTAAAAAGCCATTTTTCTGCTAGATGAGAGCGGTGAATTTTAGGAGGTTTTCGAGTTCAGACTACTGTTGTGTTTACAGAGGAATGAAAAGTGCACTTCAGGTTAGGTGTTATGTTTTTTTTCTTAGATTACTTATCTTCTTCTCTTTTCTAATCTCTCCTATTTATTTGTCATCTCCATTCTTTCTGTTGAATTTGTTAATCATTAATTCTTGAATATTATTTGGGCCATAAATACTTTTGTAGTCACCACCACACATCTTCCTTACAGACAGCAGAGAGATTTAAGATATACCTTGATGAGGTATCAGATCTTTACCACCATTGAAGTGAAAAGATTTTAAAATGCTATGACATAAAAAAGGAAGTATCTGAATGATGAGAAAGTTTAGCTTTTTGCATTTAAACACCTAATTCCATTGAAAGTTTGGGCTTTCAAATAAGACCTGGGTTCATATCACAGCTTGTCACTTACATGTCTGGGACATGGTAGGTATGCAATAAATAATTTGTTGGCTTGGATTTAATTAAATGTATTGATACAAAGTCTCTTGTACAAAAATTTTATATGAAGAAATCTGGTGGATACTTCTTTTTATACCAGTTGGCTTTTATGAGAGTTGTCTTATTTTAAAATTGAAATAAATATATCTCTACTTAAAGTAATTTTCTCTAAAGTGTAATTAATTTCTTCAAAGATAGTATAGGTTGAGCATTCCTAATTTAAAAATCTGGAATGCTCCAATATTTGAAATTTGAACTCCAACTTGGCACAGAGGGAAAGATGTACACATGAATTCATGTCACATATCACAGTCTTTTGCAAGTGCATTATAACTCATTATAGTCATTCTAAGGTGTTGAAATATATTGTAAAAAGTTGCTGTCAAGCTGGGTGTATAAGGTGTATATAAACAATTGCACCACAGAAGTGGGATTATTTGTGGACTGTCCTTAAGAATACTTACTATTCAAGGAATGAATTATGACTCCTTAGATAAAATTGAATATGGCAAAAAACTACCTTAGTGTGAAATGCTTTTGTAAAAGCAAAGCACAAGTCCTGTGTCTATACTTATGAAATATGACAAAATAACTTTTCCTGGCCTCCATTCACTTTAAATACCCATCAAAAATTATGGAACCAATCCTGATGCCCCTCACTGAATGAATAGATTCAAAAGCTCTGGTATATATATACAATGGAGTTCTACTCAGCTGTTAGAAGCAATGATATTGCATCTATTGAAGGTAAATGGATGGCATTGGAAGAAATCATGAGCGAAGTTAGCCAGACTCAGAGAGTCAAGGGCCAAGTGATGTCCCTCATTTGTGGAGGCTGGACCTCAACCCAGGCTTGGGAGTAAGGTAGACAAACTCATGTATTAGATCCATAAAACGAAAATGCAAAATGTTAATATTTATGAGATACAGTTGCAAGATACTTCATAAGATGTTTGAACAAGCTATGCTGCATGCCTGTACAAAAACGTAAATGTTTAATCCTACTGTCAAATATTTTGAAGAATAAAGGATGATAGTAAGGGAGAAGAAGGGGAAATTTTGGAACTGAGATAAAGCACGGTACATTCCAAGCAGTTATAAATGTCACTGTATATACTGTAGCCATATGTATAAAAATATTCTTTATAGGTATAAGAATTATGTCACTGTATTTGGGTTTTTTAGGATCAATGTAGGACCCAGAAGAAAGCAAGGAATCAGGGAACAGGAGGAGGAAGGTAGAGAGGTGTAGGGGGGGTATTGAACTAATTATATTGCTGATTTGTGTGCGTCTAGGAATACGTGACAACTAATATAAAACTATAATGCACTAATAAAAAATAAATTGAGAAAAAAATGAATGCCCAGCAAATAAACTCATAGAATGTTATAAGTCTGTTCCATTTCTATGCTATGAATCAGTTCTAACACTGGATGTTCTTTCTTTTAAAATAGTGATTAAGTAGGCCTTCAAAAAATTATACTTTTGTGAAGCACAGAGTCAGCTTTGAGTTAAAGCTTCTGAGTTCAGAAGTCTGTTCTGCCTATGCAGTTTTGTTTTTTTTTTTTAACTTCTCTGCTTTGGTTTCCTCATCTGTAAAATGTAAAACAAAGGGACTGGAGCGGTGGCTTGGTGGTTACGGCGCTTGCCCGGCATGTGCAAGTACACGGGTTCAAACCCCAGCACCCACGTATACAACTAAGTGTTGGAGCAACAAAGGCCATGTAAAAAACTCAATAAAAATTGATTCTCTCTGTCTCTGCCTCTCTCTCTCACTGTCCTTCTCTCTTAAAAAAAAAAAAAGTAAACCAAAGATACTATTATTT
>PVKS010002401.1:0-82560 GCA_004027875.1 Aplodontia rufa | reverse complement strand
GCTGTCCTTCTCCAGTAGATCTATTCAAATAAGTCTTCCTTTCTTCAGTTTCAGGCATGCTCCATTGCACCAAGCCCAGGCTAATAGTTTTGTTTGAATAATATACCACAGAATTCTAATTCAAGCTAATACTAGTAAGATGTCTTTTCTTTCTGTTAGCCTCTGGCAGGTTTGCTTCCCCATGACCTAAGAATCCTTAGTTGTTCTTCCTTATTTCTGTTTGTATCAAGTTTGTATCCCCACCCTGATCTTTTTTTTGAAGATAGTCTGTGATATTGGCTTTCAGAAATAACTGTGCTTTGTTTAATACAAAACCCTTAGACTTTTGCTGCTTCTATTATTTTACATACAAATGGGTAGGAAATTTATTGTGAGAAAGCATATTAAATAGAATAATGCTACTTAGATATGGAACCTAAGAACAGCATAATAACTAGATTTTGTTACTGAACTTATCAAGTTAATAATGAGTAACTGAATGGTCATAATTTACATTAATCTTTTTCTTTGTATTTGTTATTTCTAACCCTTACCCTGTCCTTGCTTCCATATTTTGTGTCTTCCCTAAAGAGGATCTATCCAAAGTTTTCTACAATTTCAATTGAAAAAAAGCAAAATGTTCAAACATAGTTACTTTATTTAATCAAGTTGTTATTGAGCTCTTACTGTAATGTTTCTTAATAATTGTAACAAGTAACACCTAGTACTTTCAATATGCCAGATAATGCTTTCTATGTATCAACTTATTTAAACTGTTAAATCCCTATAAAGTAAATACATGAGGAAACTGAGATACAGATTAGATAGTGTGCCAGGAGCATCCCACCTATTTGTCTGAGTCTAGGCATCCTGACTCCAGAGTCCACACTCCTATCTCTGTGTTTGCATCCTTGTGCATGGGTAGGCTTAACAAATTGCCTGCTCTTCTAAAGCTTCTTCTTTTGTTTTTTGATACCTCAGGAAATATCCTTTGTCTTTATCATTAGTTTCTTCATTTATTAACTATTAAGATATTATGCTGTGGAGGACATGAAACGACTTTATGTGATGACAGTTCCCCCAGCAGGTGGATGGTATACATCTAAAGAAGATGATTAAGAGCTACATAGGTCTTTTTACTTGTTTTAATACATGGATGTGTGGCTACATTTGAATCACCTGGCTTATTCTTTCCTTCCCAATTCTTGCCATCATTAGGGATCCTCAAGAATACATGTTGATAATTCTCATGCTGGTCTAGCAGTTTATTTTTATTTTTGTTTTCTTTCAGCTCCATTGGCCTTCATTCAAAGTATTGAAACTTCTCCTGTTCTCATGTCTTCTTTCTTCCCCTCTGATTCCAGTCCCTCTTCTGGGAACAGTCTTGTGACTCACTTCTGGCGGACTTTATCTTATTTCACGTGCCCTCGTCTTGCTTTCTCCCTTGGGTCTCTTGTCTGTCTCTGTGAGAAGCAGGCAGTAACCTCTGGGCACAGGAGCTGCGTTCTGGGGACATGTGGGGGAGTGTGTGCAACATTTTCACCTGTGGGGGGGACTTGAGGCAATGAATTTACTTCTCCAGGTTGACCCTCCTTGGATCTTTCTGCTTCTGAGAAGTTCTCAGTATGAAAAAGTTCTCAGGTACCCACTGTGATAAATTAAGAGTTTCTGTATTGGTTTTTCATTTCTTGATTCATTCTCTTCAAAGTGTCTTATTCCCGGGAGTCACCTTCCAGATTAAACTGCCTGTACATAGTTCTTGCCTCAGTCCCTACTGATGAAGCAATCACTTATTTCTTTATTTTCAGTTAAGACTTTTTACCTAAGACTGCCTGTCTCTGAAATGTTAAAACATTTTGTCCCATTGTCTCAGATGTGGAACACCTATAAAAAAAAATTGAGGGGGCCTGGCGCAGTGGCTCGGCAGTTAACTGTTCTTGCCCAGCATGCTGCAAGTACACAGGTTCAAACCCCAGCACCACGTACACAACTAAGTGTCAGAGCAACAAAAGCCATGTGAAAAACTCAATAAAAATTGATTCTCTCTCTCTCACTGTCCTTCTCTCTGTAAAAAAAAAAAAAAAAAAATTGAGCAAAAAATGTGTCACTTAGGATAATTTTGAAATAATACCTGAATATTTTTTGTGTTTGCAGACTTGAAAACTTGGAGCTTCAACTCTGAGCTGGCTGAGTTTCCAGCTCTCTTCACTTCCTTACTGAAGTGATTACCTTGTCTCTCACTCCCCACCACTGTGTATTTGCTCATCTCTTTCTCCTCTTCTGCCAGCTCTTGAACCAATGGGGTAATTCAGTGATTTCAGATTTAGGATACCCATGGGAGGTATTTTGAGAGGTTTGAACATTTGTACAGAATTTTTAGAAATTTGTACTTTTGTTTTGGTAAATAATAGCATCTGGATTATCAGGTTGGTGGCCTTATACCTAAGTAATTATTGTTTCAGTGTTTTTATTTTTTAAGTCAATTTTGTCTTTATAATGTCTTAAGAATCATGATGACGAGACATTTTATAGGTTTCAGATGGGTTAAAGAGAATTGAAAATTGTTATCACTAGAGTATCTACACTGACTGTTTTCTGTTTAGAGAGGTTGACACATTAACCATTTCCTGAGTTCCTGAGTAATGTCAGAGAAAAATGTCATCTAATTTAATATCGTTCAGCTCTAATTGCTGGAGCTGTGAATAAGGCTCAGTCAGGCCGTGTTTGTGTGGAGCCATGAATCTGTCAGGGAAGACAGGTATTAAAGGTAGGTACAGATGAGGTGAGTCTCACAAATGTGCCTTTATAAGTTAGGGTGTCCAGTGCCTGCAGGGCCCTCAGCATTACTGTATAGCCTTATTATGTCTTCCTCATTTTCTTCACCCTGCGCTTTTTCTCCCAGCAACTGTCTTGCTTCCTATTTCAGAAGGAACTGCCAGGCCTGAATGAATTCTTGAAGCTTTCTTACTCTGCTTGGAAGAAAGGTACTGCTTCTGTATTCAGGGAAGTACATTTCCTGTGTCATCCTTTCCTCCAGGAGGCCTGGCTCCCTTTTTTCCCTTGTTCCCATTTCTTCATCCTTAAAGTCTGCCAGCAGTTCTCCTTTCTTTCTGAATATTCTTCTCAGTCTCTCTCCTTTTTCTAGTATCAGTCACAACCTTGATAATGATACCTCTCACATCTATATCTGTTTTTTTTTTTTTTTTAAGAGAAGGGCAGTGTGAGAGAGAGAGAGAGAGAGAGAATCAATTTTATTGAGTTTTTCACATGGCTTTCGTTGCTCTGACAGTTGTGTACGTGGTGCTGGGGTTTGAACCCGTGTACTTGCGCATGTCATGCAAGCACTGTAACCGCCAAGCCACCGCTCCAGCCCCTTACATCTATATCTGTAACCCTGACCAGTCTCCTGAGATCAGACCCATGTATCTTTCCTTTTCTGGAGGTGACTTCACCTCCAGGGGTTATCATCCCTAGACTATTCACAGTCCACATTTCTAATACAAACACATTTTCTTCCTAGCTCCATTCCTTTATTTAAAATTGTTTATTCTAGATTCCTTCCTTTCTTCCTTCCTTACCCAAGCAAAAATAAGAGCCTGTGTAGTGACCTCCTGGACACTCCTTTTTCATTTCCTTCACTGTTGTTTGAATTCAGACTTGTCACCACTTACGTAAACCTTTGCAGTAACTGCTGTGCCTGTCTTCTAGCTCCTGTCTTCCATCCATCTCTTCCACACTGATTTCCTGCCATGTATTTGCAGTCATGTTGCTATCCTGCCTTTTTTTTTTCCTTTCTGGTTTTCCTACTATTTATACAATAGAATTTAAATTCTTCTTGGTCATCTAGCTCCTCCTGCCTGCCTACTCTCCATTTCTGTTATTTTCAACTTGTATTTTAAGTCTTGGAAAAACTTCAGTGTGCCAAGAGTAGCAGTGCTTGCCTGTAATCCCAGCGACTCAGGAGGCTGAGACAGGAGGATCGCAATTTCAAAGCCAGCCTTGGCAACTAAGTGAGGCCCTAAGCAATTCAGCAAGAGTCTGTGTCAAAATAAAAGAGAAAAAAGAAAGGGCTGGGGATATGACTCAGTGATTAAGCACCTCTGGGTTCAGTCCCCAGTACCAACGGGGTGGGAGGAGCTAGACTTAAGTTCTTCCAGATTCTTTTGCCCTTTTTAATATTTAAAAATGATATAATTTATACTTATACTAGAAATTGATAAGGATAAATTAATAGCTCAGTAAGACATAACTACAAAAGCACAATTATTTTTTCTGGTCTTTTTTATATAAAGAGAAAAAATGAGACAAAGAAAACTAACTTGGAGGGTAGAGGAGATAACATGTACATGTACTTTTAGCACCCAGAGTCGAAAGGAGTAGCTATAATCTCAGGACCGTGCTGTGTGCGCACAGACCGTGTCCTGGAATATCTTCTCACCTCTTGTCTTTCTCCCTGTGTCTCCTGCCTGTCTTCAGTTCTGCCTGAAATCCTGCTCACTCCATGAAGCCGGGGTACCTGCTCAGATAGATTTCAGTATCCTTAGTGTACTGTGTCCAGCCTTCGTTACAGAAATCATCATGCTATAATGTAATTATTTGTATTTTTATCTTTGAATTGAGCTGGAAGTTCCTTGAGACTATGGTGGTATTTCCATTCAAATATGGCACAAAACCTGAGGAGAGACCTCTAGTGACACAAAGCAGAATAATCAGTAAAGTCTAAAGGAATAGGTTGCTGGTGAATTCCCTCAAGTGCATATATTGATATTGAAGGTTATAGAATCTTCTCTGCCTTTTTACATTAAACAGTCTGCTGCTGCTTTTCTCATGGCCGCAGCTAACTACCGTGTTCTCTTCCAGGCCTTATTGTCCTCATAGCACTTTTTTGGGCTGGGGTGGGTTTGTGGGGCTACTGGGGATTGTACTAAGGGGCACTTTATCACTGAGCTACATCACCAACCCTTTTTATTTTTTATTTTGAGACAGGGTCTCCCTGAGTTGCCGAGGGCCTTGCCAAGTTGCTAAGAATGGCTTTGTTTTTGTGTTTTAAGTTTTTGTTAAGTAGTTGAGTAATATTGTATAATCATAAAGAAACAATATGATATATGCATTTGATCCTAAACCAGAATTACCTCCACATCGCCCACACCTCAGTCTCTTGATACTTCTATATTTCACCCCTACAAACAATATAAGTGTTTAGACTGTGAATTTCCCAGAATTAAATGATTGCATAAGTATTATTTGGGTTCTCAGGGGGGTAAAGAGTATCCTACATTGTTGATCGTCTTCCTAGATAACCTTCCTATCCTCCTTCCCTAACTCTCTTATCTAGATTATGTGTTAGCTACGCCTTTGCTGGGTCTAATACATGAGTTTGACAACCTTTCACTCAAGCCTGGGTTTTACTCCAGCCTCCACAAATGAGGGAAATCATTTGACCCTTGAATGAGACCAGCTTTGAATTTGGGGAACCTCCTGCTATAGCCTCCCTAGTTCCTGGGATTATAGGTGTGCCCCGCTGCACTCTGGATGCTTTCTTATTCTTACTGTTCTCTTTATTATATTCACATGTCTTTATTTTTTAATTGCTATTATCTTCTGTTGCTTCTTCATTTTCCTTAAAGCCTGAACTGGCCTTTCACAGACACCAACAGCCAATGTCAGTCCTTCTTTATTCCTGCCAGTGTGCTGAACAGTCACAGCAGAGTTGACATCTGTCCTCAGACTGTTTCCAGCCATTGTCCTTGTTCTCTCAGCTGTTCTTGGCCACTGGACCTTGAGCCTCATTTTTCTGCTGCTGGTCTTGGAGCTCTTCCAGCAGAGCAAGAGTTTTGGTTGGTTGTTTGACTTATGAGGGAGAGTTCATAGAAGAAAAGGGACTATGGAAGTTATACTCTAAAGGAATGTAGCCTCAAACTATTAGGAAACATTTTTTTGTTAATAGTTTCATCTTAGTGTTATTCTCTGACTTATGATATTTTGGAAGATGTCTCATGACAGTTCACTGGTCATTAAAGTAGCCTGAAGAAATATATGTCAATTCTTATATGGGACAAGTATTTGTTCCACACTTCGTGCGGAAACTGCCCAGATACTCCTGTTACCATAGTGATACATTTACAGAATCTTCATGTTCCATATGATTTTCACCATAATTTAGAATTGATTGCATTGTCTGAATTGCTTAGCATTATAGGCTTATGAACTTATAGCATTATGAACTTAACTACACATTAAGCCTTTCAGGCAGGCCTTAAGAGGTGAATTGTTCTGTGACACTGAGCTTTTGTTAGTCACTTGGATGAAGTTGCATCTAAACAAAACTAAACTTCAGGAATAACAGAACTTTCTGGTCTGAGACTAGTTGTAAAGTAGATGACCTATACAAGTTATTCTTGTCCACAGTTTCTTGGAAGCAAGCATTGAGTGCAAATATCCTAGGGTTGCTCTGACCAGAACTTAGGGTACTCTTAGTAGCATCATGGAATGTAAGCCTTAGAAGATGGAGATCTTTAAAACATCTGTTCAGTGTCAACATGGAATTCAAAGAACTTTTTCTTATCAAAGGAAATTTACTAAGAAAAAAATTACACACAGTTAAACTGTGATATAATGGTTTTCATTGAGAAAGCAAAAAGATAAGAGGGAAACATTGTAACAGTTTAAAAAATCAAACAAAATCTTCGTTGTCTTTATATTATGCATATAATCTTTGTTATCTCCAGATCTCTTTGGTCACTTTCATATATTTATTATATTTATTTACTGTTACCTTCCTCTGTTATTAATAAATATTTTGAATCCTAGATTATCCTAGTCTCTAATATTATTGAATTATATTATTTTTATAATTGTCTAATAGTCCACAACGTTGATGCAGTTAAAGCTCCCCATTATCCTATTATACGTTTCCATTTTGCCTATTGTAAACACACTCTAGTACTATATGGCACATGTGCATGAGTATCATCTTTTATATCTTTAAATATTTCTCTCTATTTTATTCATTCACCTCAGGATGAATTCCTAGTAACTAATTTACTGAATTAGAGGGGGAAATATTTTTTAGGCTTGTTTGTTTGCTTAAGAGAGAAAGAGAGAGAGAGAGAGAATCAATTTTTATTGAGTTTTTCACATGGCTTTGGTTGCTCTGACACTTAGTTGTGTACGTGGTGCTGGAGTTTGAACCTGTGTACTTGTGCATGCCGGGCAAGCGCTGTAACCGCCGAGCCACCACTCCAGCCCCCTATGCTTTTTTTTTTTTATTATTTGAAAAAACACAGTTTGTAACTCTATTTTTCAAAAACAGCATACCAGTTTACAGAGAGCAATGAGTTAGTTTCTCATAGCTATTTGTGTTAGTTTTTTGGGTTAAAAAACCTTTTTATTTTCCTTGCTAGTTCTTAGTTGTTTTTTTTTTTTTTAAAGAGAAAGGTAAAGAGTGAGAGAAAGAGAAAGAGAATCAATTTTATCTTTTCATCTGGTCTTTGTTTCTGCACACTTAGTTGTGTATCTGGTGTTGGGATTTGAACCTGGGTCTTTGCACATGCCAGTCAAGCACTCCAGTCACTGAGCCACCACTCTGCTTATGTATTTCTTTACTGTGTGTGTGTGTGTGTGTGTGTGTGTGTGTACTGATAACTAGTGAAGCTAAACATTGTTCTTTTTGTGGATGCATGTGCTGTTTTTCAAATTCTTGTGTGGAGGCAGATACTTATGCATAACTTTTAGACAGGGTACTGGTCCACAGCAGTAAATGGTAAAGGGGTAGGTAGGTTGAGCATCCTGTAGTTATTTCCATCTTTGAGTAAATCTGGTATAGATTGTACAATTCTGAAAACTTTTATTCAGAGAAAATATTTATATACCTAATGATTGGATGTTGGTGTAGTCTATTTAATATACAGAATGTTACCTAAATTTTGTTTTCTGTAGGTACTCTAAAAGATACTCAGATCATGATGAGTAAAATCAGCTTAACCCAGAGATCTAAGGGTTGATTGTCTCCACTCATCTGTGGAGGTGGGGACTAGACCCTGGACAATGAGAAAGTTGGTCTATTAACATGTGTTAAATCCAGATAAGATGTAATGATTTACAACCTAATACTTTTTTTAGAGATATAGTGGGAAGGGGAAGGGTGAGATAAGGGAGGGTAATTGGGGGGGGGCACTCCTGGGCGTAATTGCAATATCCAGAATATATACACATTTTATATTATTTTGTTAAAATCTTGTAAGGTTGTTCAAAAATAAAAAATAAAAAATTTATTAAAAAAAAAAAGAGGCAATCAATGCAAAAACTAGGAGCTATTGTCCTGGAAGTCAGTAATCTGTCTGCAACATTTTTTTCCTTAATCTCCTGAGGAGGAAAAAGTTATCTAAAAGAGTATCTGATACTTTAAAGGTATTAACAATACTAAATTACCATTATCAATATGTCATAATGCTCAATCTGCAGATGTTTACTTATGTTGTCTCATGGACTGTTTAAGCATCTATGTGGTAGTCATTATTATGATGACTGTTTTGCACATGAGGAAGTTACAGGTAATAGAATTTAATGAAATTACTAAGTCATTCAGTTAGCAAGCAGCCAAGCTAGAATTGGAACCCAAGCACAATGGTAATGTTAAGGAAAATGAATTCCAACTTTTATGTAGAAGATGACCTCAAGAATGTAAAACTGCATGGAACAAAGGAACTGAGAATAAATAACTTTACATTATTAAAAAAAAAAGATACTCAAGATTCTTTCTGGGTCTTTCTATGTCTTTTTCCTTTTTTTTTTTTGAGGGGAGGTGTTGTTGTCACTTTGGTTTAGTTTGTGGATCTGAAAAGTGTAGGGAATTAAACTGAATATTTTTGTGATTCCATGCATTCTGTTTTTTCTTAAATAAGAGAAAAAGTAATAGGAGATCAAACTTAACAATTGAGTTAGGGCCTTATTCAGGATGTTGGTTTTAACCTGGGGAGAAATGAAGACTATTGAAGAGTAGTGGGATGACTAGATCAGACTTTGAAAAGTTCCCTGAAAGTGATGTTCAGTACTAAGGTAACTGAGGCATCTAGATGTGCCTGTTTGGACTCTTGAGAGCCACAGGGGACCATGGAGATGGAGATCCTATAGGACAAAGACTGGTGCCAGGGAATACTTGATATTGCTCTCGCCCGGCCTCCCAGCACTGTGAGTTCAATGTTAAAACATTTATTTAGAGAAGGCAAGAATGGGTTCTAGGGATCTGGTGTGTATGTTATTTGAGTAGTGTAGGTGAAGGTGAGGTAGCTACTTAGTGGAGAGAGGCAGGCAACGGACATGTGGAGTGGACTGAAGAGAAATGATTTGAGAAATATTTTGTTTATAATATCAACCAGAGATAAAGGAGGGGTGATACGTGTTATATTTAATATAGTTCTTTATTTCTTTATTATTTTCTTATTATAATGATTCACATTTTATATTTCAGATGAACTTACAACTGGTTTTCTGGTTTGGACTTCTCAGTTCAGTTTGCTATGTATTTGGTCAAACAGGTAAGGGGAAAAAAAGGCTTTGTAGTTATTTTTTTTATCTTGGTGTCTTATGCCAGTCTTTGATTCTGACTGGAAAACCTCATGTCACGCTGCTCCTTGTCAAAGCTCTGCAGTGGCCTCATTTCATCATAAATGGAGCAGGGTCATTCCAAGGCCTGCAGCTCCTTCATGGCCAGGTTCACCTCCACCCAGCTGCTGCCCGATCGGCAGGGTGACTAGTGAAATCTAAAATGATAGATGCAGGACAGATGACACAAAGATCTTTTGAAAGTGTCAAGTGTTGTAAGTGAGCAGAGACGAGGCAAAAGCAGGTAATATATTCAGAAGGAAACAAAGTAAACGTGTAGAAATGTGGATTATGAACTATCCATTATTATCTAAAAGAGTAAACTTTCTAAATGTTCTTCACCTTCAATCCAAAAGTCTTACAAAATGTTGGCATTTTCTAGAAGAGCACTGGAAATAAAGCTAAAGATACATTTAATCTTCCTGTGAACCATGATGTGTCCACATCTGGAATAATGGATACCCAAATCTATTCTCCAATTGTCAAAAGAGTACTTTGAATATAACAATTACAATTATTTGATCTCAGGATGGGAAAGAATTACTACATGTAAAAGTTAAGGAAAACACCTTTATAAAGGAAAATATTAATAAATTTGAGTTATAAAAAATTATCAATCCAGGGCTGGCTCAGTGGTTATAGTGCCTGCCTACCATGTGCGAGAACGTGAGTTCAAACCCCAGCACCACATACACAACTAAGTGTCAGAGCAATGAAAACCTGATGAAAAATTAAATAAAAAATTGATTGTCTGTTTTTCTCTCTCCCATTGTTTTTCTCTCTCTCTAAAAAATAAAATAAATCAATATTCATGTCAGAACACCATAAGTGAGAAAGCAAAGATTTAACTTCTTTACTATGTATAGAAATCTACTAAACTTATGAACATAGTAATTGAAAAGTTTTTAAGACCTAACAGAAAATTTACCAAAGCAGATGGTCAGTAAATACAGACAACAAATGTGTGCCATTAAATAACTGACAATTGAATTAATATTTTAATGTACACATGTTAAATGAGTGAAAGTTTTTAATATTAAATTACTTGATGTTGTTGGAGGTATGGTAAAGTGATGTGTACATACAGCTTGGTGGAACATAATGTCTTCTGGATAGAAATTAGTGTGTATTGAATTTCAGAGATATTAATTTACACTTTATCTTGCTAGTCCTTTTTTGGAGGGGCATTTATTATAAGGAAATCAATAGATTTGTACTAAGGCTTATAGTTAAGAATGGTCATCAGTGCATGTGTACACGTGTCTGTATAGTATGTGCACTTAGGGGTTTGTGTATGTGTGAGCAACTTTGTGTGATCTGCGAACACTCATCCTTGGAAACTCACTTTTTTATGTAGAGTATATTCATATAATACAATCTTATATGGTCATTGAAAGCCACATTTTTAAAGAATTTATAGTAGCATGAATAAAGCGATAAGAATGAAGTTTAAAAAGCAGTATGTAAAACTGTATAAAATAATTGTCAGTTTCATCTAAACAATGTCTGTATGTGCTTGCTTCCTTGCTATTTCTTGATCTGTCCATACAGGGAAAAAAATACTACAAAGAAATATACACAAACTATTTTTTTTTTTTAAAGAGAGAGAGACAGTGAGAGAGACAGAGAAAGAAACAACTTTAGTTTTTCACATGGCCTTCATTGCTCCAACACTTAGTTGTGTACGTGGTGCTGGGGTTTGAACCTGGGTCCTCGTGCTTACCAGGCAAGCGCCGAAACCACTGAGCCACCGCTGAGCCACCTACAAAAAGTATTAATAGTGGTTATCTCTTAGTGAGCGGATTATGAATTTTTTTTGTTATAGTTTCATGTATTTTCCAATTTTCTATATTGAACATTTGGTTTATAATCAGAAAAGTTACAGTGAATGTAGTCCTTATCTGTGTTTGCCACATGAACAGCAAGCTAGTTCTTAGATGGATTCAAAGAAATTTAATGCTTATTTTTAACACACAGCATCAAAATTCATGGATTATGGATTTAATAAATGTGGATTTTTCAGTTATTTAACAGACAAAAAAAGAAAACCCATAAGATATTTGTAGAAGTGTCAATATGATACCTGAATCACATGAAAAGATACTTTAACCATTTGTAAGAAAACGTAAAACATTTATGACCATCCAAAATAATAGATTCTAAAATTATGCCTCTGAAAAAAGTTATAAATGTGTAGTTAGATTAATAATACCAAGTCTTTAGTATAAAATACAAGAAGAATGGATACATTCTTATGACTTTTATTGCCAGGATGATCCAAAATCATGGTCTCTTGGTGCTGGGTCTCTTTCTAGCTTGGTGTAAGTAGTTTGGAGTATTCATATTTAATATTTGTGTATATTGCATCATTTTTCACTGTGATCCTGATTTTTCTTTTTTTTTTTCCTGAAACTTCAACTAAATTGGTTTTCTTTTTTTTTTTCTTGACAGATAAAAATAGGTGTTTGAAAGCTAATGCCAAATCATGTGGAGAATGTATACAAGCTGGGCCAAATTGTGGGTGGTGCACAAATTCAGTAAGTTAGATTGCACGTGTCCTTTGCATTTATTCTCTGTTGAGCGTTGTCCAATGCTGTGTCCTACGGAAGTACTAGATATGAATTTTCACTTAAGTTAAAGATATAATAAATAATACCAGAGTCAACGGTTTGTTGATGATGACTTACCTAGGCATTTGGACCCAAATTGCAAGTACCTATCTATAGGCTTAACTGGTCACATATCAGGTATGTCATATGGCTTGGCCATATGAAAGATAAAATGAGAGGTCTTTGTTTCATATCAAACTCTTTCTTTTTGTCTTTTTTTTTTTTAAAGAGAGAGAGAGAGAATTTTTATTTATTTTTTCATCTAAATTTTTCCCCCCAACACTTAGTTGTATATGTGGTGCTGGGATTCATGCCAGGCAAGTGCTGTACGGCTGAGCCACCATTTGAGCCCCTATTTCAAACTATTTCTAATGGTACTTTTCTGTTACCTTTTAAAAATGGTAAGCTGGTATTAACGTGGAAACAGTGGATATGTAGTGCTATGAGTTTATCTAGGGCAGGGTGTACTTAACTACAGCTCTTCACTTTCTTCTCTGGAAAAGGAGGATAATGCCTGCTTTATTTATGGCTTCAGTTAGAATTGATGACCTTTAGTAGTTTCCCTCTGAAGATTCTAAGTAAGTGATAGCTGTTACTATTATCAACATTCATTTTTGGGGGGCTCTTTCAGTCAGCATTTGCTGCTGTGACTAAAGGACCTGACAAGATCAAAAGGTTTATTTAGGTGCTCACAGTTTCAGAGGTCTTAGTCTGTGGAAGGCCAGCTCCACTCCTTGGGGCTTGAGGTGAGACTGAATATCATGGCAAGCATGGGTCTAGGGAGCAGGGAGCTCAAGGCATCTCATCGGGAAGCAGAGCAGAGAGCCCCAGATACAGAATATATACCCCAAAGGCACACCCCCCCCAGTGACCCACCTCTTGCAGCCACACACTGACAGGTAATCCCAATAAGGGGATCAACTCACTGATTGGGTTAAGGCTTTTATAGCCCAATCATTTTGCCTCAGCTTTCCCAAATTGTGACTCATGAGCTTTGGGGGGACACCTCACATTCAGACCATAACAGGGGCTATAGTTTATCCACTTTTGAGGGCTATTCTAGCCAAACTGTTCTTTAAATAGTGCTGTGGACATAATTCCTACTATTAAAGGCTCTTTCACAATATGCTTAGTGAAATTTTACTTGGGTTTTATGAAAGTTTTCTGGTTTGGCTCATATTTGGAAATGTGTAATTCACTAGGATCTTATGCTTTGGTAGTATTTTAGGTTTGATAGTAAAGAAAAGTAGTACAGCTTTGAACCATCTGGCCCTTGATGTTCCCTTCCAGTTCTCCAGTTGTACAAATGTTTTCATTACTGTTATGTTTGCTTTAAAAAAATAGCTTGTAATAGCCACTGTGTATTTCTTAGCACCATTTACTATTACATTCATTATATAGCACTATGAAATTGATAAATAATAAACAAATATCATATGTAGTGTCATGTTTTTTTCTCTACTCCCATTTCATTAAGCACCTATTCAAAATCTTTACATCTGTAACAGCAGTGTTTTTGTCTTCAGTAAGGTACTTTTCAATCAGATAAAATTTTCATTTCCATCTACTTTGTTTGAGGTATAGTATATTCTGAATTTATGTTCTTACTGGAAATTTAGCCCAAGCTACAAATATCCATTCATATAATATTAGTATCTCTTTTCTAAACTTATTTTATGGAAATATATTCATGATCCTTGTGTCATAGAATCATTTAATGTATTGCTTTTTAAAATAAAAATTTAAAAGTTTGAAATAGCTAATACTTAAAAACATTTTCAAACTTTTAGGAATAATTATTAAATTTGTGTCAGATTTCTTGGTCTCCATTACAAAAATGCCTTAGATATATTTAGACTAAATTGTTTTTTCTTTGGATTGTTCAAAATATTGTACTGAGGAGGTGCTCTGGGAAAGACTTTAAGGATTTTTCTAAGGGAAACTTTTGAAGGATACTGCCTGATATTTGGGTTTACATTATTAGTACCTATTAACCATGCTGAATAAGTGATTTCACTGAAGAATGTAGTATGTTTCAGTTCTTTGAATTTGAAGATATAATGTTTAAATAATACACTTAAGTAAGTCTGGGGAGAGGTATTACTTTCTTGGAATTGATTTTACTTGTTTTTAAACAAGAGTACTATGGTTTAGGCAAAGCTAGATTTTTGTTTAAAATTCATAAATGAGGGGGCTGGAGTGGTGGCTCAGGGTTTCAGCCCTTGCCTGGCAATCACGAGGACCCGGGTTCAAATCCCAGCACCACGTACACAACTAAGTGTTGGAGCAACTAAGGCCATGTGAAAAACTAAATAAAGTTGTTTCTCTCTTTCTCTGTCCCTCTCTCTTTTAAAAAATAAATAAAATAAAATTCATAAATGAATTGTATTAGATGTCATTTGCATTTTGTAACTTGTGTTTTTGCAATTACGTTTGTGTAAAAAGGTTCGTTTATTTATACTAGTATTGTATATATCATTTAGACATTTTTGCAAGAAGGAATGCCTACTTCTGCACGATGTGATGATTTAGAAGCCTTAAAAAAGAAGGGGTGCCATCCAGATGACATAGAAAATCCCAGAGGCTCCAAAACTATAAAGAAAAATAAAAATGTAACCAATCGGAGCAAAGGAACAGCAGAGAAGCTCCAGCCAGAAGATATTACTCAGATCCAGCCACAGCAATTGGTTTTGCAATTGCGATCAGGTACAGAATCCAACTCTATGAATACTTTCCTTTCTACTTGAGTTTTTTGTTTGTTTATTTTTATAGTGCTATGGATGGAACCCTAGGCCCCCAGCCTTCTACTTTAGTTTTTGACACCATCTTTATGCAAGCCTCATAACAAATTTCTGTGGAGGCTCTTTCTCATATACTGGACTCCATGATGTGGAGTAGGCTAAATTTTAAGATTTTTTTTTTGGCAGGCATAACAATTTATATTAAAAAAATGCTTTGAATAATATTAAATATTGTCTAATGTCAGGAGCAAATTTTGTTAAATATTCAGGAGGTATTGATTAGACTAAATTTTAAAACTTATGTCTATTGTCTGCTATAATTTCAAAATATTAAAGCAACATTTTAACCCGCTTGCCTTTTGCATTTATTTAGTATTATTAAAACATTAAAGTTCTTGTAAACACCTGTAGCAGTTCCACATTTAAAATTAAAGAAACAATAAGCACTTTTCCTGCCCTTTCAGGAGAATGGTGCATGCTCCTTGCCTCACGACCCTTGTCTGCCCCTCAGCCAGTGCAGTCAGGCCTCAGCTTCTACACCTGGTCCGCAGAATGCCACTGTCATCTTTAACCTTCAGAGATCCTTGTCAAAGCTGTTCATTTATATATTTATCTAATTAATTAATTTATTATATTTTTAAACCTTTCTGTGCCGCCTGATGCTTTGAGCTTCTTGAGATGCTCAGCCCTTGACTCTCGTGGCGTAACTCCTAGTTGTTCTCATCTCACCATTGCTTTTTTTTTCTTTTTAAGAAAGAAGGGACAGTGAGAGAGAGAAGCAGTTTTTATTTAGTTTTTCATGTGACTTTCATTACTTGGACACTTCCTTGTATACGTGGTACTGGGGTTTGAACTCAAATATGCGTGCATGGCAGGCAAGCACCGTAACCACTTAGCCACTGCTCCAGCTCCTCACCATTGCTTTCTGATCCTCCTTTTGTGTCTTTTTTTTCCTTCTTCCCTCTATTCACTTCACTTAAAATTTGGTTTTCTTTCCCTTCCTTTAAATGCCATTCATATGCTGCACCAACACAGAAGTTTCTCTTCAGTTCTGTACCCATTTCTCCAGCTGCCTATTAGGAATTCATGAAGAGAAAAATCTACACATTAAAAATCAATAAGTTTTAAGCCAAACCTTCATTTTCTTCTACAAATTCTGAGTGAGTGAGTGTGTGTGCACGCACGCATTTTAGATACTGGGATCAAACCCAGGGCATGGAAATTGCTACACAAGTGCTCTTATTACTGAGCTAAATCTCTGGCTTTTATATTTTGTAAGTAAATTACATTTAACATTTCTCATATTTCCCTTCTGTTCACCTTCCTCATTGTTCAGAGGTCCATTTTCCTCTTTGATTTTTTTCTATAGTTTCTTAATTAGTCCCTTTGTATAATTTCTTTTTAAGAACTTTTTTGGTCAGGTTTTCCTTTTCTTTCTTTCTTTCTTTTTTTTTAAGAGACAGAGAGAGAGAGAGAGGCAGGGGAATCAATTTTAATTTAGTTTTCCGTATAACCTTCATTGCTCCAACACTTAGTTTTGTACATGGTGCTGGGGTTTGAACCCACATACTCGCACATGCCAGGCAAGTGCCATAACCACTGAGCCACTGCTCCAGCCCTGGCCAGGTTTTCTAAAGTAAAATTCATGTTTTTTATTTGCGTATAGTGATGTCCTATTGCACAGTAAACAGAGCAGATTTCTCACTTATAACTTCAGTCTGTAAAATGTCAGTTATACACCAGTCTAATTTATGATATTTTCTTTTTCTCTTTCATAGTTAAAAGCTTGTATTAGTTGACTTTACATTACTACAACCACTACTGAAGTTATTTAACTTAAAAAGAGAAAAGATTTTATTGGGTACTCAGTTATGGAGGTTTCAGTCTGTAATTGAGTGGCCCTATTGTTTTGGACCCAAGATACCTGTAGTAAGATGGACCAGTGTCCCTCAGACCTCCTCTAAATACACACTCCCAAAGACCTGAAACTTCCCAGTAGGCCCCAATAATCCCAAGTTGGGGACCAAGCCATTAACACGTGGACCACTGGGGCACATTCCAAATCCAAACTATAGCAGAATTGCCTGTCTTGCTGATGGTTGGGGTTATTGTCTTTTTTATATTTGCCTCCCTAAGTCCTGGTGTTTTAAGTATTTGTTGAACAAAATTAAGTACAATACGCATTGAGTTACTTATAGAATTCTCTGGTTTTATAAAAATTATATACTTTATACATTTCATTTTGTAATATTTACCATGTAAGTCAGATTCATTTGGTTTTTCTCATTTGCTTTAGATTGCCGACAAGCTAATTTCATTTTCTAATCTCTGTTTAATCAGGAGAGCCACAGATGTTTACATTAAAATTCAAGAGGGCTGAAGACTATCCTATTGATCTCTACTACCTTATGGACCTCTCTTATTCAATGAAAGATGATTTGGAGAATGTGAAAAGTCTTGGAACAGATCTGATGTATGAAATGAGGAGAATTACTTCGGACTTCCGGATTGGTAGGAATATTGGGAAATTAATAATTTTCATATATATGAGTTTTGGCACTTCTTAAAGTCCTTTTGTTTTCTTCCTTTATTCTTTACAGCATTCTTATGAGATAATAAATAGGCCAGTTCAATATAGCTTTTTCTTTGAGAGAGAAAACTGATATTCTTTTTTATTTATTTTTTTAAAGAAATTTAGTTATTGTACAATCAAAAATGCATCCAAAGTAACAATATGATATGTATGTATTCTTAAATTAGATTTACTCTCTAGATGCCACCCTGTTCTCCCACTCTTTTCCCTCCTCTCTTGCCCCCTCCCCACTCCTTCCTGATACATATCTGTGAATGCCCTAGGTTTATGTGTTACTTTACCTTTGCTGAGTCTAATACACAAGGTTGATTACCTTCACCCAGGCCTGGGTCTAGCTCCAGCCTCCACAGATGAGTGAAGACATTCGACCCTTGATTCTCTGGGTTAGGCTAAGTTCACTCAACATGATTTCTTCTTTCATAGCAACTTATATGTGGTAACGCATTTGGCTTTTTCAAGAAATACAAATTTATCTGTATCTCTGTATCCATCTATGCATGTACATTTTTTCTTCCCAGGATTTGGCTCATTTGTTGAGAAAACTGTGATGCCTTATATTAGCACAACACCAGCGAAGCTCAGGAACCCTTGCACAAGTGAACAGAACTGTACTAGTCCATTTAGCTACAAAAATGTGCTTAATCTTACTGATAAAGGGGAAATATTTAACGAACTTGTGGGTAAACAGCGCATATCTGGAAATTTGGATTCTCCAGAAGGTGGTTTTGATGCAATCATGCAAGTTGCAGTTTGTGGAGTAAGTGCATTTATTTTCTACAAGGGGATATCATTTATATTATTTTTGTGTATTATTAAAGTGTCACAGAAAAATGACCATAATTATCACATCATATCATTAGATTACTCTAGAGAAGTGTAGGTAGTACTCCCTTAAATTCCCTCCAGCTGCAAAGTGTTTTATAAAATCATATTTAATCAGTATGTTTATTTAAAAACAGGTTTACAGAGTTTTAAAAGTCAAAATGCGACCATTTGAAATAGTGGGGCAACTTAGTGTACTTTTAACTGGTGTTCTGGGTTTTTGGATGAGGCTCAGTTGTCTCAATTTTCAGGCTTTTTACTGGAAATGGATGTTATTTAAACATCACCAGAAACCTTGAAAGTGCGCAGATGGAGTAGCATTTCACATCATTTTCTCTGGTCAGTTGTCTACCACTCATTGTATTTGAAAGATACATTTTTCTTCTGAGTCTTAGTAATTCATAAGGAAAGGACTTTTAAAGCTTTAGTTTGTAAGCTGCATGACAGTGTATATTTTGAGAAGCAATGAGGTATTTCTGGTTTTAATTGCAAGGTTTTCAGTCATAGCAAATTCATCTCTAATGGGCCAGTGATTAGCATTTTGTGACCTATGTGCCAGGTGAATATTTTATAATAACCTTTTAATGATGTAGCTGAGCCTGAAAGTAGAAAACATTGTAGATATAAGTTTGTCTGGAGTACCTACTATTTGTCTCATTTTCTTACTTCTTGCTAAGGTGCTAACAGATATCCAAAATAATAAGTGAAGCAACGTGGTAGTTGGTATAGTTATGAATTTTTCCATCCCCTTGATCCTAGGTAATTACTCAGCTCTCTAGACTGTTCCTTCATTTTCTCTTTTTTTCAGGACTGGGGTTTGAACTCATGCATAGTAGGCAAGTATTGTAGTACTGAGCTGCATCCCCAGCCCTTTTTTAAAATCTTCATTTTGAGATAAGGGCTTGCTGAGTTGCCCAGGCTGTCTTCAAATTTGGGATCCTCCCTCCTCTGCCTCCTGAGTAACTGGGATTACAGATGCACACCACTGCACATGGCTTTTCTTTTGAAAAGATAATAATAGTATATTTATGGGGCTGTTGTGAAATTCTAGTGCACTAATTCACATAAAGTATCAATAAAGCACTCAACAAATATTAACTGCTGTCTTGGAACTTTTGGGTTTTCACCAGAGTATTTGCAATTAAAGATTGGTCTCAAGCTTTTAAAGCTAAAGCAAGAGTAGTTTCCAGATAGTACCTAGTATGCTACCTCTTAATCTGGCCATTTATTTCTGATTGCTATGGGGACAGTATTCTCAGGACTGCCTTTACCCACATCTTAGCCAGAGGGATCAAACTAGTTGTAGCATCTGTGGTCATGATGGCTGTCTCTCTGTTTGTCATGCTCTGCTTATTTAGACGTAAAACAGACAGACATTTCCACTTTTGAAAGATGGCTAGCATTAATAAATTTAAATTGGGGCCTGGGAGCGGTGGCTCGGTGGTTATGGCGCTTGCCCGGCATGCACAAGTACACTGGTTCAAGTCCCAGCACCCATGTACACAGCTAAGTGTCAGACCAAAAAAGCCATATGAAAAACTTAATAAAAATTTGATTCTCTCTATCTCTCTCTTCACTGTTCCTTCTCTCTTTAAAAAAAAAAAAAAGATAAATAAATAAATAAATTTAATTCCCTTCTTCAAGTTTAGACTTAGAAGGATATATAAACACTTGTATTGAGTCAATTTAAATTTAAACAAAATTATAAAATAAAAGAGAACTTTACTATTACTTTAAATTCTTTGTAGAATAAGCTGGAGAGTAAAGTAAATGAACAAATATACAGTACTAATGGATGAGGTAGGGTGGGTAGAATTAAGCAGGACAATTAGATAATTACCTTTTTCTATAATAAAGAAAGGAAGACCTCATATGAAGGGCTGATTAAGGAATTATATGGTACAGAAGATGGAGCAAGAGTGGATGGCAGGATGAATGGGAGTAAGACCCTGCAGTAGAGTAAAGGAAGGTGCAGGCTGGGACACTTATGTACTCAGCAGATACTCATCAAGCCCATACTGAAAGCAGGCACTGTTCATGCTGCTCCTTCCCTCACCCAAAAAAAAAGTTTTAAAAAAGAGCTGAGTTTTCAAAGCCAGCCTCAGCAACTTAGCAAGGCCCTAAACAACTTAGTGGGGTCCTGTCTCGTAGTATCAAAAGGGCTCAGTGGTTAAGCACCCCCTCGGCTCAATCTCTGGAACTGGGGATGTAGGGGAACTGAGTTATGTGGATACCTAGCAGGGAATAGCTGTGGAGCCAGGTGGAGCATTATTGAGTGGGCTCTCTGTTTATCAGCAAAATTATTAGTATTTTGAAAAGAAAAGATGCAGAATTAGATTAAAAGCACAGTGGTACTATGCATGAAAAAAAAGATTTCTGTCAAATTATTGTGAGTAGTGTTTTAAAATTGAAATTGTTTTATTTTCAAGTCATTGATTGGCTGGAGGAATGTTACACGGCTACTGGTGTTTTCCACGGATGCTGGATTTCACTTTGCTGGAGATGGGAAACTTGGCGGCATTGTTTTACCAAATGATGGACAGTGTCACCTGGAAAATGATGTGTATACAATGAGCCATTATTATGTAAGTACTTAAGTTCTTATAAGGTGAATGAATTTATGTTGGGTTTTAGTGTTTAAATTCTAATGTTCAGTGTTATGGGTGAGTGGCTTGTAGGTTTTTAAGGTTTGCAGTAGTGTCGTTTGGGTAACTGTGGGCCCTGCCCTACTGTCCATTAAAGCCAGTGTTGCTGTCTGTGAAGATGCACTGCTGTGTTTACTTCCTTGCACTTGGGCAAGGACCTCACTGAGTAAAAGGAGGCGGTGAAAGGCTACTTTGACCCTTTGCTTTAATTTATAGTTGTCTCCTCTCACGTGCATATATCTTGGTGGCAAAGTTAATATTCTTCCTAAATAAATAATTTATCTAGTCTTATACTTTTTGTTTTATTTTATTTTCTATAGTAAGGGAGATTGAACCAAGGACTCTACAACTGACCTATATTACCAGCCTTTTTTATATTTTATTTTGAGACAGGTTCTTACAAAGTTGCCCAGGCTGGCCTTAAACTTTCAATTGATCCTCCTGCCTCAGCCTTCTGTGTAGGTGGGATTTACAGTTGTGCATCACCAGCCCAGCAAGTTAGCTAGTTTTACCCTTTTTCTTCCTTTATCTGATTCTTAAAAATAGGCATACTTTTTATTGAAAATAAAGATTGACTAATCACTCAAGATTCAGAAGAAATTTAAATGTTGGTGACTCGGTCTTAAGTAATAGATAATAGAACTTTTAATTTTTTAACTACTGGCAGTTCTTTAATTTCAGTATCCTTATATTTAATGAACACGGATTATCTTACTAATTAAGACATTTTTTAGTATGGAAATTCTTACACAAATAAAAGTAGAGTGAAGATTAGAAATCCACATTTGCATACAACCTGCTTCAGCAATTACTTGCATGAGATAACTTCTTTGAAAGCACTTTTGTGTAAACAGAGGTATATATACAAATAATTATTATTTTTAAAAAGTATTAAAAACTGGAACACATTGGAAGGATGTATTTACATACTAATTGTTATTTAATTTCTTAGGATTATCCCTCTATTGCCCACCTTGTCCAGAAACTCAGTGAAAATAATATTCAGACAATTTTTGCAGTGACTGAAGAATTTCAGCCCGTTTATAAGGTAAATATGTGTGAGATAAAAATCAAGTTCTAGACCTTTTTATTTTTTGTTTAATCATTAGAGGCAAAATTATATACTCTGAATTGAAATATAGGAAAATGTCACCTGGTATGCAGACTGAATTTTACAAAAGAGATTTATGTTAATTTGTAATCTTGTATTATGAAACTTAATTGTCTTTTTTCAAGGTTGACTCCTAAAATTGTTTAGGACATTTCTAGGGAACTGATATTGAAAGATAATTTTTACTTGTTCAGTTGATTCTAATTGTTTAAATGAATAGTATTTGTATTTTACCTGTTTTTTCTTTTAATTGCAGGAACTAAAAAATCTGATCCCTAAGTCAGCAGTGGGAACGTTATCTGCAAATTCCAGCAATGTGATACAATTGATCATTGATGCTTATAATGTGAGTACATTTACTAGATTAAGTTTGGACAACACCATGCTGAGAATACTTTGGTCAAAGAACCTACAATTTCCTTTATACATAATTTAGCAAGCCAAGATGGGAACAAAAACCCTAAATTGTATATCTGAAGGAAAATATCTTACTATAATAAGGCCTCAGCAAAGAAGAAATATGAAAAAGGGAAGTGAGGAAATTTCTGAATATCACCTTACCTGTCATTAAGCGGTAGAAATCGATGTTGGAAAGCAAGTGTAAAGGTAACATTTAGATTTATAGGTTGCCTATAATCTCCCCCACCCCCCGCCAAAGCATCCTTTATAGATTCATCTGTTTCGACGAAATATGTTGGAAAACTTACTTGCCATTTCTCTTATTGTCATATATTCAGAGGGTATAGTTTTCTATTTTCAGTAGATACACACACACATTTATATAGATAGGTGTATATACATGCCATAAAGTATATAAAAATGTAAGTATATATGTGATTGCTTATCTTTCAAAGATTTATAGACTGTTCTTTCCTCACATGGAAGTTGATATTAAAGACGATTTTTCTTTTTCTTCTAGAACATAATTTGAAGTTCCTTTAATGACATCCACTAAGCATTTGTTAATAATTATTTTAAGTATTCTGAAGCCTTTTGTGAAATATTATAATAACTGTTGTGTGTCACATAGACCATTTTCACATACCTCTTACCAAACCGTTGGTAGATTGAACTTTAGATATTTTTTATCTTGTGCCGTGGAGGTACCCAAATGTTTTGGAAAGAGCTGTCTCATAGAGAGGGGTTTTGCAAATTTTCAGGATTCTAGTTCTGTGTCTTCCTAATAGTTCTGTGTTTGAAGAGAACTTTTCCTAATTTCTGTTCTAGTAGGGATGTGAGCAAGAGGTAGCTTGCCACTGAAACCTCCTCAATTTTTTTCTGAGAGCTCTGATATTTTAAATAAGGACAGACTTGAATACTTCCATTTTAAAAGGGTTTTTTTTTTTTTGTTTGTTTTGGCAGTACTAGGGATTGAACCCAGGACCTTATGCATGCTATGCAAGCACTCTTTCACTGAGCTTATAACACTAGCCCTAGAGGTGCTTTTGTTTCCTGTTTGTTTGTTTGGCCAAAGCTACAGTGGTCCTTAACAGATTTTATTCTCAGACTATTTTATAGTAGATCATTTTCCTGGTACCTAGCTACCTGGAAGAGGTAGGGCCAGAGGAGAACTATTTGCCAATGTGGAAAGTAAACATCTTTTCTGTGTTTATAGGACTCCTCATTAGTGTCAGGCTTCTGTGTATGATAATTACTCTTATAAGTGGAAAATTAAAATAAATGCTTTTTTCAATTGTGCATATTATTTTGAAGATTGGACCCTTTGTTAATTAGAACCTGTTTATCTAGGTTTTGTGTTTTCTAGCCATTGTTGGATTTGGCTTCAAAATATTTAATTGACATGATGTTTTTTAAACAGTTCCTCTTACCCTTTGGATTCAGATAGCATTTTATTTGACTTCAGTAGTCATAATTAATTTTTTTAGTCCCTTTCCTCAGAAGTCATTTTGGAAAACAGCAAGTTGCCAGAAGGAGTAACAATAAATTACAAATCCTACTGCAAGAACGGGGTGAATGGAACAGGGGACAGTGGACGAAAATGTTCCAATATTTCCATTGGAGATGAGGTATGTAGTAAAAATGTTTTCTGCAGAAAAGAAAACAGTGCTTGTTTATAAGCGAATTTAGTTTCTAATTTGAGAAAAAAGAAATGAGTAACTTTTTGAAATCCTTTCGATAGTCATTGTTAAGTTGCTAACTTAATCTAGTTTTTCCTCCTTCAAGGTACAATTTGAAATTAGTATAACTTCAAATAAATGTCCAAATAAAAAATCTGAAATCATTAAAATAAAGCCTCTGGGCTTCACTGAGGAAGTAGAGATTTCTCTTGAGTTCATCTGTGAATGTGAATGTCAAAGTGAAGGCATCCGTGAAAGTCCGAAGTGTCACGAAGGAAATGGAACATTTGAGTGTGGAGCTTGTAGGTAAGCTGGCAGTTGAGTGACAGAGGTATGTGGGTTTAGAAAGTTATAGGCAGGCTGCATTTTGGGATACTCATAGAAAATCTGTTTGGAACAGATAACTAGTTATTTGTTCAGTGTGGCCACTGCTACCCACAGATCGTTTTGATGGCCTTTACTGCCTTTTTTCTGAAGAGTACTCGTGAGTAACTACTAAAATGAGCATTTTCATAGTCCTGCAAGAAATTTACTCAAGCAATGTTAAGGCAGCATCTGGGTTTTTTCTCTTGTGATAGCAATTTGTAATTCTCTAGAGCTAAAAAAGCCTGTGTAAAATGTTTATAGGAAAATGTTTGGGAAAAATATAACTGATAATGGTGACTTTTTATCTGAGAAGGAGGATTAGGGAGCATTCAAGGATATTTACCCAGAAAATAATATTTTTAGAATGTAGAATATACCAACTTAAATTATTTTAAATGTTTTCATACGGTGGTTACCTCTTTTAATTAAAAATTAAAACGGAAAGTACTGAGTACAATTTTCTCTTTAAAAGAACAGGAACAAAATAGGATGTTTTGATCAAAATGTCAGCCCCAAATGACTTTGCTTAGCCATGAGAAGAATACATGGCTATAATTCAGCATCACTTTTTTTTTTCCCTTTAGTACTGGGGATTGAACCCAGAGGTGCTCCCATCACTGACCTACGCGACCCCCCCCCTTTAAAGAGCTTTATGCTTTTATACATAGTAAGTGGGTTCATTCCAGTAAACTCACAGATGCATAGAAATAGATTTTGGTTCATAATCCATCCCTTCTTCCCTCCCCCTTTTCTCTCCCATCCTCTGTGTACTCTCCCCTTCACCTTCCTCTAGTCTGCTAGCCTTCCTTTCACTTGGCTTTTATTCGATTGGTTCTTTATGTTGTCTTATCCTTTCTTCCACACTTCCTTTATTTTACTTTGACTTTTCATATGAAAGAAAATTCAACCTTTGGGTTTTGCTAATTTCATTTAGTACAATATTCTTCATTTCCATCCATTTACTGGCAAAAGCTGTAATTTCATTCTTTTTAATGGCTGAGTAGAATTCCATTGCCTGTGTATGTGTGTACCAAAAAATATGGAACACTTCATGAAATTTGTATGTCATCCTTATTCATGGACCATGCTAATTCATCTCTGTATCATTCCAGTTTCAGCATATGTACTGCCAAAGCAAGCACCCCTTTTTATTTTTTATTTTGAGACATGGTCTTGCCAAGTTGCCCAGGCTGGCCTCAAACTTGTGATCCTCCTGTCTTAACACTCTGAGTCCCTGGAATTGTAGACGTGCACCATGGTGCATGTAATCCTCATCAATTATCAATTGCCTGTTCTAAACAACAGTATGAATGTAATAGTTTCATTTCCATGTTGTACATCTCCTGCTTGAGTCATTAGGATCTATTTTGTTAATAAAATGTCATTCAGCCAAAAAGATTACCTTGAAAATTGTTCACCTAATATATTCCTACCTAATGTACTGGCAGTTTGAAGAGATTGTTCATAGTTTTGTTTCCTCTGCCATAACTTGTTATTTTAAATTATTTTTATTTTATCTGATTGCAATTTTGAAATCTTTTTTCAGGTGCAACGAGGGGCGTGTTGGTAGACATTGTGAATGTAGTACAGATGAAGTTAACAGTGAGGACATGGATGCTTACTGCAGGAAAGAAAACAGTTCAGAAATCTGTAGTAACAATGGAGAGTGCGTCTGTGGACAATGTGTTTGTAGGAAGAGGGATAACACAAATGAAATTTATTCTGGCAAATTCTGCGAGTGTGATAATTTCAACTGTGATAGATCCAATGGCTTAATTTGTGGAGGTGAGAAAAGCATCTGAAATGGTTATAAAATGTGATACCCTCTAACATGGTAAAATGTTTTAAGAGTTTGCGTGATGAGTAGGTGAAAAGGGATAGCATTCACTGTCAGTTTATCCCTTAGTTAGGTTTTCTTCGTTGTTGCTTATTTAAATCAATGATGTGATTTTATATTTTTACCACTGTTTTGAGAAGTGGTATTTTTAATTGCAGGAAATGGTGTTTGCAGGTGTCGTGTGTGTGAATGCTACCCTAATTACACTGGCAGTGCATGCGACTGCTCTTTGGATACTACGCCATGCATGGCTGTAAATGGACAGATATGCAATGGCCGGGGCATCTGTGAGTGTGGTGTCTGTAAGTGTACAGATCCGAAGTTTCAAGGACAGACTTGTGAGACGTGTCAGACCTGCCTTGGTGTCTGTGCTGAACACAAGTAAGTATTTCCTAATTCTTGAAATAGTTAATATTAATTCTGTACTGACCTAAATATGTACTGTCATTATCTGTAAACCAGAACATGTGCCAATGTTATAAATATAAGGTCTGCTGCAAAGAGGCCAACTTTCTTTTTCTTAAAAATTCTTTCTTAATAGACAGTGTGTATCACATGATATTGAAATGTATCCTATGAGAGTTGTACTATTATTTTGATTTAAATATTGTTCTACAGTTGAATCCATTTGGTTACCTTTCTTGTTTGTTTTCTTTCTTTCTTTCTTTTTTTATTTTTATAAGAGAGAGGGACGGTGAGAGAGACAATCAGTTTTATTCAGTTTTTCATTGTGGCCTTCGTTGCCCCAACACATTGTTGTGTGTGTGGTGCTGGGGTTCAAACCTGTGTACTCGTGCATGCCGGCAAGTGCCGTAACCACTGAGCCACTGCTCCAGCCCTGTGGTTACTGTTCTTAAATTGGCATTACTATCTTTTTGTTATTGATGTTTCTGGGAGTGAACTCACAGCCCTGTGTGTTCTAGGCACATGCTCTACCACTAACCTAAATTCCCCAGTCCAGTTACTGTCTATTGACTCAATAAAACTAAAGATTTTTCCCTTTGCTGAATTATTATACTAGTAATAAGTTGCTTAAATTGTGATTTGTGTATATATTCAGTATGTGATAGGGCTAATTTTATTACCTATATTTCTATTGGGATTTTAACTTGAACTCTAATGAAACTATTATTTGATTTGGGAAACTAGCATCTTTTTTTGATCGTCCATAAGAAATTACTTGTTTTAAAAAACCTGAATGCAAAATTTATTAGGCTTATTTATAATTGTTATAAAGTTGAACTGCTAAAATTTGTTCACTGTATGTCTCTGCATTTATATTAAAATTCATACACAACTAAAAATGAGAAAATTTCCAGTACCTGATTTCTGTTCCTTAGTTTTGAACTCATATACTTGTATATACTCATATATTTTGTATTCACATATTTGGACTACTTTTTGACCCATGGTGGGGGAAAATATCTAACATTCATAACTGCCAACAGTAAGAAGAGAAATTTTCTGGATACTTTTTTTCTTTGTAACAGGGATTGAACCCAGGGATGCCTAAACATTGAGCCACATTCCTAACTCTTTTATTTTTTGTTTTGAAACAGTCTCACAAAGTTGCTGAGGCTGGCTTTGAATCTGTAATCCTTCTGCCTCAGCCTCCCCTCCCCAGCTGCTGGGATTACAGGTGTGCGCCACTGCATCTGGCCATAAGTGGATTCTTAAGCACCTTTTCTATATTTGCTACGTGCTAGCTGGATGGTTTTTTGCAAAACTGTTATACATATAGCATGGGTAACACACGGGTTGATTTCTTTTTAAAAATGCCAACCAAATAGGCCTCACTTGCCCAGACCTGTTTTGAAGTCCTGAGTCATTTCCTACAGCAGACATAGGAAGTGCATCAGTTCAGTGGACTTGACGATGTGTGATTTCGCAGAGCCCACGGTGCCTGCCTGTAACTGTGAGGCTTCTTCACCAGAGGGTGCACTCCTGGAAGCCACTTTTGTAGTCAGTTGCTTCCTGGGTGCTTTACCACCACTTGGTTTGCTGGCAGTCGGCTTTATACAAACCATGGAATAGAGGTTTCCTTCTCTACTCCTGAGACATCTCCTTTGGCTGTAACTCGGAGAACTGGGGGTGATGCTGGTGTTAGCCACTGACAGCATCAGGCTGCTCTAAACTAGCATTTCTGCATTGTTTTATATAGGTTTCCCATTCAAATCCTCTTTCATTACTTTTGGTTGAATTTGGTCATGAATTTAGCACACAAAATAATCTTTAAGTAAAATCTATCCTAAATGCTACATTTAAATTTAACAATTTGTGTTTTAACAGAGAATGTGTTCAGTGCAGAGCATTCAATAAAGGAGAAAAGAAAGACAGATGCGCACAAGAATGTTCACATTTCAACCTTACCAAAGTAGAAAGTCGGGACAAATTACCCCAGCCGGTACAGGTCGATCCCCTGTCCCATTGTAAGGAGAAGGATGTTGACGACTGCTGGTTCTATTTCACATATTCAGTGAATGGGAACAACGAAGCCATTGTTCATGTTGTAGAGACTCCAGGTAGAAATCTGATAATGTCAAAAATTCTCTTCATTTTCTTTTACATCTTACCGTTTAGGCCTGTTGTAAGGTTTCCTAATACCGAGAAACAGTCTTCAGGTCTAGTATTTCCAGTTCATTTGGGAAATTTTCCTTTTCTCAAATTTTTAACTAAGAAATAAGGAGAAGAGAATCAAGTTTTAAATTTTTGGAGTAGAGTATTTAATGATTAAGTGCAGCAATCAGAACTTAAAGCCATGCCTGACAGGAGGTCCTCAGTTAAGAATGTGCTGAATTGAACCTTAGATTCTGGGAAATATAATTTCTTAAAGTATATTATTATTAAGTATTGAATTTGTTTAGCTTCTTGGAAGATGAAGCATTTTTTATCTTGGTTTTTCTTGTATCTTTTTTTTTTTTTTGGTAGACTCTGGAATTTTTTGCATTAGTGTATAAATTTTTGTGTGGGAATATTTTGGAGCATGTGGTAAGCATATGTTTAACTATAGGAAACTGCCAAACTGTTTAAGTCTCAAACTGTTTCATATCGTCAGATGGGTGTTTGGCGATAATTGTTTTCCATTCTACCTCCTCGTCTTCTCATTTTCTTGGTAGTGTCTTTCAAATATCAGAAGTTATATTTATTTGTGGTTTCAGAAATGGATTGGAACCCAAATCTTCGTGCATTCTGGGCAAGTTCTGTACCACTGAACTATGCTTCTAGCCCTGGAAGTTTTAATTTTGACAAAGTATAGTTTACCAAGTTTTCTTTTATGGACCTTGATTTTACTATTGTATTTTAAGATTTTCTTTTGCCTAATCCATGATTGTAAATGTTTTTCTCCTGTGATGTCTTCTAAACTTTTTATAGCTTCTGTTTTTACATTTAGGCCTGTAACCCATTTTCAGTTAATATATGCAGTAAGTTTCAGCTTTTGCAGATTGTCCAGTTGGTCTTGCAACCTTTGTTGAAGACTGTCCTTTTTCCACCTTTATTGAAAATCAGGTGACCTTAATGTGTATAATTCTGCTTCTGACTCTACACTGTCTTCTCTTCCATTAATCTGTGTCTATCTTTTAGACATACCACATTGTCCCCTAGCTTTGACCAGTCTCTTTTTTTTACATTTAGACTAATTTTAAACTGATTCATAAAGTGTAAAAATTTATATAAATGGGATAAATATAGAATGTTTGGGGTACATGTTTATATTTTGTAATGTTGAAATCAAGTTCAACATATCTATTCAGACATTTATTATTCCTTTATAGTGAAAACTTTAAGTATGTTTCTTACAGGTTTTTGAAAGATACGGTTCATTATTATTGTCACAGTGGTGTGCTCCTGTGCAGTAGCATACCTAAACTTCTTGCTCTTACTTCACTGTAAGTTAGTACCCAGAGATAACCCATCCTCATTCCTCCCTTCCCCTCTGCTCTCCTTGGCCTCTGGTAACTACCATTCTACTCTCAACTTCTGTATGATCAGCTTTTTGAGATTCCACTGTGGGTGAGATCTTATGGTACTTGTCTTTCTGTACATGGCTTATTTCATTTAACATAATGAACTCCAGTTCTATTTATATTGTTGTTAATGACAGTCGTTGCTTTTTACAGGTGAATAATATTCCATTATGTATGTGTCGCACACTTGTCTTTGTGCAGTTGTCAACTGACAGGCACTTAGATTATTTCCATTTCTTGGCTGTTGTGAATAGTACTGCAGTAAAAATGAATATTTACACAAGAATGGGACTGTTGGATAATATGGTAGCTCTGTTTTTAAGTTTTGACAAACCTCCATATTGTTTTCCATGATGACGATGCTAATTAAAATTCCAAACAAAGGTACAAGGGTTGTTTTTTCTCCACACGCTTGCCAACACTTGGTGTCTTTTATGTTTTTAAGGTACAAGGGTTGTTTTTTCTCCACACGCTTGCCAACACTTGGTGTCTTTTATGTTGTTTTGGTGATATCTGTTCTTACTGGTTTGAAGTGATACCCACTGTGGTTTGATTTGCAGTACTGTGGCGTTTGGTGATATTGAGTGTTTTTTCGTGCACCTGTCGGGCCGTTTTTGTCTTCTGAGGAATGTCTGTTTAGGTCTATTGCCTACTTTTGAATTGGTGTATTTCTTTTTTGCTACTCAGATTTTTTTTTTTTAGTTCCTTGTATATTCTGGATATTAACCAGCAGTTAATAACTAATGTCCAGAAAAATTTCTTTCATTCTGTAGATTGACTCTGGACTCTGAAGATTGTCTCTGTTGCTGTACAGAAACTTTTTGGTTCAATGTAGTCCCACTTGTGCTTTTACTTTTGTTTCCTATACTTTTGGGAGTCTTTTCCAAAAAGTCCTTGCTCATTCTAATGTCCCAAAGTATTTCCTTTATGTTTTTAAGAATTTTCATATTTTCAGGTCTTATGTTTAAGTGTTTAATCCATTGTGAGGTGATTTTTGTAACTGGTAAAAGGTAAGGGTGTATGTAGCTTCATTCTTCTGTATATGGAGATCTAGTTTTCCCCAGCACCATTTATTGAAAAGACTTTCCTTTCTGCAATGTGTGTTCGTAACACCTTTGTCAAAAATGAGTTGGTTATAGATATGTAGGTTTACTTTTAGGCCCTCTATCATGTTCCATAGTTCTGTTTTTATATGAATATTTATGTGTTTTTCCGTTTTCCATGTAAGTTATAGAATTAGTTTGCTGATGTCTACAAAATTCCTGCCAGAATTTTGATGGGCTTGTACTAAATTTGTAGATCAAATTGGGGAGAATGAACATCTTGGCAGTATTGTTCTAATTCGTGAATATGGAATATCTCTCAATTTATTCAGATCTTCTTTAATTTCTTGTATTATTTAGGGTTTTTTTTATTTTTTAAAGCAGGGAGAGGAGGGGAGAGACAGAGAATAAATTTTATTTCTTTTTTTCATCTGGCCTTTGTTTCCCCAACACTTTGTTGTGTATATGGTACTGGGGTTTGAACCAGAATCCTTGCGCATGCCAATTAAGCAGTCCAACTGTAAGTTACTGCTCCAGCCCTATTTAGTAGTTTTTAATGTGCAAAACTTGTATGTATTTTATTAGAGTTATGTATAACTTTTTGATGATTTTTGATATTATTATAAATGATTTTTAAAAAAATTAAATTTCTTGGAGAAATAAATATGTATTGAAAAATACATGATCTTTGATTATTAATTATATGTCCTATAACCTTGTAAACTCCCTTGTTCTAACTTTTTATAGCGTTTGGGGGATAGCCTATATTCATTTACCTCAGGTTTTTATTCCTGTTTATTTTATAAATAGGATTCAAGAAGGTACCATGCTCTTTGTGGTTATGGTTGGACTTGGTACATACTAGTCCCTTGTATGCTCATTGTTAACCTTCTGATTTTCCAGACTGCCCCACTGGTCCAGACATCATTCCAATTGTAGCTGGTGTGGTTGCTGGAATTGTTCTTATTGGCCTTGCATTACTGCTGATTTGGAAACTTTTAATGATAATTCATGACAGAAGGGAATTTGCTAAATTTGAAAAGGAAAAAATGAACGCCAAGTGGGACACGGTAAGTTGTAAAACATCTAGAAAGTAAGGTGGCTCATAACTGTAAGATTGATTATTAAAGTCTTCTGTAAATATTTCAGTTTCCCAAAAGTTTTTTATTCAGAGAAAATTTGCATTTAGTTAAAAGCAGAAAGCATCATAAATATGTCCCATCAAAACTAAACATTGTAAGAATGTATATTCTGCTTACAGTGACCACTGTTTTTGGTTTAATAGTTTTTTCCTAAATTTTCTATTATGCTCTGTCTAATGAAAAAACAGAATCCTAAATAATGTTATCTGTTGAATAAATTATTCAACAGAGAGGTATTCTCTCTCTTTTTTATAGTACTAGTAATTGAACCCAGGGGCATTCTACTACTGAGCTACATCTCTAGTCCTGTTTAGTTTTTTATTTTGTGGTAGGGCCTCACTGAGTTGCTGAGGTTGGCCTCACACTTGCAATCTTTCTTCCTCAAGTCTCCTGAGGTATTGGGATAAATGGCATGTTCAACTGTGCTGCCTGCTCCCCACTACCTTCTTTTTTAAACAAAGAACCTTATCAAGAGGCTACCTGTGATATGCTTTCATTTTTATGACAGTCTGGAAAAGGCACAATTATAGCGGCAAAAACCATATTAGTGGTTACTGGGGTTAGTGGTTGGGGGAGGGTTGACCAGATCAACTTGAGATGATCTTGATTATGGGTGTTTATGCATTTGAGAACTCACAGAACTTTGTACTTAAAAGTTGTATATTTTATTCTGTATAAGTTAAATCTCAATAACCCTTACTTTATAAGAAAATTTGAAATTTAAGTGACTGAACATTTCTGCTTAGCAGTTATTGTGCTTTCAGATATAGAATTCAGATGAGGTGGCTAACTGGCCCTCATATTTCTCTTTTGACACAAGGAGGTACTGACAATCATCAGCATCTTTAAATTGTAGGTGAATTTTAGTCACTTGCATTTTACTACAGTTTGGTTTGGTTTTTTAAAACATATGAATCCCAGAGGAATAGAAATAGTAAAAATTCTCTTATAGTGTATTTTTCTGATGAAATCATTAGAAACTATTTCTTTTACTTTAGCAAGAAAATCCGATTTACAAGAGTCCTATTAATAATTTCAAGAATCCAAACTATGGACGTAAAGCTGGTCTCTAAGTTGCCGTTCGTATTTTCTTTCACTTTGTCTTTGCATGTAAACTTTTATCTTTTTTTTTTTTTTTTTTTACTGCACCGTGTGTCCTTTATCACTATTGCTATTCTTTTAAAATCTGGCTTTATCTTATTTATATGGCTGTCTTTTGGCTTATCATTTTGTGTGTTAACTTAGCATTTAGAAGGATTTTAAAGTAAATTGTACGGCATATAAGCAACAACTTGTCATACTGAAAAGAGAAAATGCTTTGCAATCAAACAGACCTAGGTTCAATCCCAACCCTTCCATTTAGTAGGGCAGCATTGAGTCAGTTCACCTCATGGAGACTGAATTTCTCCTATCTGTAATAAAGAGTGGGTAGTACCTATTATATAGGGTGAATGGTTCTTGGCAAATGGACTACCATTAGCTGTGATCCTCCTGTTCTATGCCTTAAGTATTGTTATATTGAAATAACAAATGTGTACATTTTAGTGTTGAAGTAAAAATTGAATGTGAAGTCCAAATTACAATATAGAAAGGTAAAGGTAATGGGGTATAATTTTTATGTAGTTTACACCTACATACAGTACAATTGTTATTGGTTCTAGGAAGACTTTGAGATTCTTTAGTTCTTGATTGCAACTTCAAATTCTATTAAAAGTCATAAGACTGTGTGTGTGTGTATGTGTATATTGTTAGTTATTAAATAATTCAAATTTCCTAACTTTCAAGTCTAAGATTGATTTTTTTTTATAACAAAGACTTTTTAAAGAGAAAAATCCTTTTATAGTTTTAAATAGAAACTTAGTTGAAGCATTCACAGTTGTGGTAAGCCTTGTTTATCCTGTTCTCCAAGCTTGGGTGACTTATTTTGGTGAGTTTATGTTTTACAAATGTCAAGTTTTGTCATTTTTTCTTATCAGCAGTGAATATAGAACTCTTCCTTCTACAATTTTAAATTGTTCATATTTGGATTTTTATGAAATGCTTCCAGCCTTTTTTACTGTAATGTGTAAGCCCCTAAAACTCTGATAAAAAGATTAATTGGGTTTTAGAACCAAATTCTCTTGATAATACAGAATTATTTTCCCAACAATTGAATGTACTAGAACCTGGAAGAATTTAGCTTTTCTCGCTGCCTACCGTGTTGTGTAGATAATGATGGTGTTGGTAGTAATTATTATAGTAATACTACTTGTTAATGCTGGTGTCTCAGATACAGTTTTCAATAATCTATATAATGTTACTAGTAAAAATAGTAGGAACTATTTTTATCTATGTATTACACATGAGAAAACTGAGACACTAAAGGGTTAGGTAACTTGACCAAGTTCACAAGCAAATGGGAGAAATGAGATCTACACTCAGGTAATTGGGCTTCAGGGCCTACTTCCAGTCCTCCACATGGTACTGGTTATTAGTCCCCTATCTTCAGAAAACTCTTTTGACTGGTTAGGAAGGGGTAGATCAATGTAGAGAATTGCTGCTTTGTGATGGTTGTAAATCAGAGTAACACTATTGCTGTGGCATTACTTGATTATACAGAATCCATTTACTCACATTGTTATTCTGTTGGGAAATATATACATATATTTTTCTTTTTCTTTTTTTTTTCTTTTTTTTTTTTTTAAGAGACAGAAAGATAGAATCAATTGTATTTATTTAGTTTTATCTGGCCATTGTTTCCCTGACACTTACGTTGTTTCTCATGCGGTGCTGGGATTTGAACCCAACTCCTCGTGCATTCCAGGCAAGAGTTCCAGCTGCAGAACCACTGCTTTAGCCCCTTTTTGTATTTTTTTGATACTTGGGATTGAACCCTGGGGCACTTTGCCAATGTTTAATATTTTTAAAGGATGTAGGAACTTAGTAATACTAGGGATCACGACTTGTTGGATTTTTTTTTCTAAGCAGATTTTACTTGTTTGGAGAAAATTATAGTCAAATTCATACATGGACAAATTGACAAATTGGTACATTTTTGTATTCTGAGATATGATACATTCTTTTTTTTTAATTTGTAGGTCAAAAATGGTCAAATATTGACAATTTCATGTGTTTTTTTTTTTTCTCACATGAGAAACAATTTCCATTTGTTTTACTGAGGTGAAAGTTTCACCCTTACTTTAAATGTTTAGTGGTACTTGAAAGAAATTAGTGATATATAATTATTATTTAGACCTAATATTTATATTGTTGACTTAATTTTGGGCTAAAATGTTCCTCCTTTAACCAAAATGAGTACTTAAAATAATTAAAGAAGTAAATGTTTGATAAAAATTTCTGTATGTACTGGTGAAGTTCAGGCAGATTCATGGCTAGAAATTATCCTGAGATGTTTCCTTTAGAAAAATTAAAGTAGAAATTAATAATAGAAATTACTGAATGAGCATTGAGAAATTAAAACAAATCATGGATTATAACAGTTTTCTTGGATGGGGTGGAGTTTTGCCAGTCAATTAATTTATATCATTAGCAGATACTGTAATTATTTTAGCATAAAAGACTATTCTGCAGTACATTAAAAAATCAAATTGTTAGTATATTAAAAAATCAAATTATCAACTTATAAGCTATTAAAGTGGGTTGAAAAAATTAATCTGTCCTCTGCTGGTATGCAGATTTAAATGTGGATTCCAAATCTCTCATAGTTATGCACTGCATGCCTAATATGTTTTGGAAATAATTCTGCAGCTACTGGTATCAGCCATTCCAGAGTAAGCACAAGGATAATCTTTTTTCTGAGTTCTGAGGGCCTCATATCAGAATATAGCCCTGTTCTCTAGATATAAGCTTTGGTTTTTTGCAGGGTGGGGTTGCACTCCGAATGATGGAAACTAATCTGAATTGCTATAGTTTATTTTTATTTAAAATGATGCCTAATACAGATAGTGAGTTAAATTTTACCTCTAACTTTGCATGTTAAACTTATTTGGATGGGCTTTGAAATAACAATAAAAATGTGTACGTGACAAAACAAATTTCTCAAAGGTAAGTTTTTCCATGTAAATTATGCTTTCAATTTATCAATAATACTGGGCTTTTCATTCCTTGTATATATTTTTGTCCTTCCCTTATAATTTTTAAATAATAAATATTAGATCTGTCGAATTCATTACTTTTAAAAAACTTAATGGTAATTTGTTATCCCAACATTTTTTTTTCAAATGGCCACTGCTAGCCTCATATGCAGATGGGGGGATGAAGATAATGTGTCTTCTTTGCACTTTTAAGACTTTTAAGAAGATAGCTACTAGAATCCGATTTCTTGACTTGCATTTTGAAATGTCTTCTTTAGTGTATAATATATGTGTTAGCTCCAATTGAGATTAGAGCTTAAAGTTTGAGATTCTATATGATTCCGTAGTCCAAATTATATTATGGCTGTCTCCAGGGATCCTGATTGGGAAATAACCAATTAAGTTGAGTTTTAAGGGGTAAGGGTAAGGGCTGAGCCGTGTCGTCTTGTTCTAGTTGGCATTCGCACTAAGGGCCGAGCTGAAGTCACAGTGGTTTATTTGGCGTATCACAGCCCAGCCTCTGGATGCACTTCTCCTACATGATGGTTGGCACTGCTTTCTTTCTGTCTCCTGTCGCCTCACCACACCTTAAACACATGCCCAGTCCCCACACATACTTGAAAACTTCTGAACTATATATATCATTAATATATATAAATATATTTGTATATTTGTAACTTTTTTCCCTGAACCTTGAGTTTGCATATATTTGTTTGCTTTTCAATAATTTATCATTTGTAGTTGATTTCACTGTGAAAGTACTTCTGATCTCAGATAAAGTGAACTCTCTTTTTCTAAATACTGTTCCCATATTATGTACATAATTCTGTTTGGTGCTGTATCAAAGTGCCTTATTTTCGTGTCTGTCATCCACAGTACTGTAAACCACCTTGAGGGCAGAAATTTGGTTGCATGCTAATTTTCTGTTGAAAACACCACTTTGGGTATGTTTTTGGATCTTGAAAGGTCTCTTGTATTTATTGCTTGCAGTCACTTGCTGAGCCTGTAATATTTAAGTAAAATATCACCATTTTCATAAAAATGAGAATTAATTAACATTATAAGCAAATTTGGCAGTGTGACTTGGTGGAGGCACAGTGCAGTGCCCTCAGTGACACCGAAATCCTCATTCAGAACTCTCTAAATTAATATGTGTGTATGTATGCATGTGTGCGCCTGTGTGTGTTGTGTTAGGACTAGAACTCGGGATTTCATGCTTATGGAGGCAAACATTCTACCACTGAGCCACATCCTCAGCCCTGAATCAGTAACTTGTAGAAGGAACACATCTCCCTCACAGGGAGGAAGCCAAAGGTTTTCATGTTGATTACCAACCACTTTCTGTACATAATAAAGATATATGAGTCAAGTTTTAAGATGGGCATTAAAAATTTGTTTCAAAGGAGAGAATCTACCCAGAAAGCAGGAGTTTCTACTATGGAGGACATTTTTTTTTTAATTACAGCTTTATGGTTATAGATAGTAATTGGGTTCATCCTGACAAATTCATACATGCATAGAAATCAATTTTGGTTCATGATCCTCCCTTTTTGCCTCTCATCCTTTCTATGGAGGATATTCTTAAATAAACTCTCCAGTGGGGAAATGCCAGACAACAGGGACTTGTACAGCAGAACTTCATTTATAATCCTTTGTGTAAGCCACTATTAATGCCTTCTAAAAATCATGATACTTGAACATATACTATAGAAATAACTTCTTAAGATCATTTTAACTCTTAATTTTGTTTTATAAAATAATACTACTCGGTTTTATAAGAGTGATAATTTCTCTTTTTTCTTTTCCTTTTTTCAGGGTGAAAATCCTATTTATAAGAGCGCTGTGACAACTGTGGTCAATCCAAAATATGAGGGAAAATGAGTACTACCTGTGCAAATTCCACAACACTGAATGCAAAGTAGCAATTTTCATAGTCACAGTAAGGTAGCTTTAGGGCACTATTGCCATGGTTTATTCATGTGCAGGTTTGAAAATGTACAATATGTATAATTTTGAAATTTTTTTATTATTTTGAAAATAATGTTATAATCCATGCCAGGGACTGACAAAAACTTGAGACAGGGTCATTATCCTTGTCAGCTAAGGTCACAGTGTGCCTTTTTGACCTTTTCTTCCTGGACTATTGAAATCACGCTCTTATTGGATTAAGTGATATTACTGGGATGATTGAAATGGCATAAAGGAATGAGCGTGATTAGAGTTTTTATTAATCATGTATTAAAACTGATATTTAGCTTACAGATATGTCAGTTTTCAGTTATACAGAATCCAAAGTAAATGTCCTGTTAGTTAGTTTAGGATTGTTTTTAAATCTATTTGCTATTTGCCTATTGGGCATGACTGATGACATATCTGAAAGACAAGGGTGTTGAGAGTTACCGGTGTGAAACAGTTTGGAATAGTTGATCTTCAAAGGCCATGGGAAAAATTCAGAGTTAGGAAGGAAAAATACATAGCTTTAAAACCTGTGTGCCATTTTAAGAGTTACTTAATCTTGGTAACTTTTATGCCTTTATAAATTCAAGCCTTGGATAAAAGTACTGGGAAACTTTCTGCTGAAAAGGCCTTAATTTAGCACTATTTACACAAAGACCCTAATTTACCTAGTATATGCTGAATGGGGACCTTTTGGATTGAGTTTATTTTATTTTGTTGTGTTTATTTTGTTTAATTCCTGGTGCTTTTTATCACCTCTTCTAATCTTTTAGTGTATTTGTTTGCAATTTTGGGGTAAGACTTTTTTTTATCAATACTTTCTCTTTGAGGTTTTAGCTGTACATTTGCCTTTTTCATGATCATGTGAAGTACTGTGACTTACGCAAGCAGCAGTCACTGTAGGCAAGTCTGACTTTCAGTTAGTGTCCTAATAGACCACCATGCGCTTACTCCTCCCCATTTGAGTTGCTCATCTTGTTTCATACTAGTCACATCCTTGTTTTAAGTGCCTTTTAATTTTAACAGTTCACTTTTTACAGTGCTATTTACTGAAGTTATTTATTAAATAAAAATGCCTAAAATATTTCAATTGGTTGTTTTGGTGCTACATTGATCTATTTTGTCAGCTTGTGTGTACAAAATTTTTATGAATGAATGAAGTTGAGGAAAAGCATTTCTTCTTGGAGGGCATAGGGCACAATACATACTCACATCCTTGCCTTCCCGTGTTGGGAGATAAGGTTCATCACTATATTAAGCAGAACTAACTCCTTATGAATATCATCTGAGAACTGTTAGCAGAAGCTGGAAATTATAGAACTTTATTTTAGAGATGGCATTGTCATCTTTTTCTTAAGAAAAATAAGGGAGGGGCTGGAGGGGTGGCTTAGCGGTTTCAGCGCTTGCCTGCCAAGCGCAATGACCTGGGTTCAAACCCCAGCACCATGTACACAACTAAGTGTTGGAGCAACGAAGGCCATGTGAAAAACTAAATAAAGTTGTTTCTCTCTTTCTCTATCTCTCTCACTGTCCCTCTCTCTCTTTAAAAAAAAAAGAAAAGACAAAAGAAAAATAAGGGAGATTTTTATTTTCTATTGGTCTTGGTTTATTTTTTGTAAAATATATATCCATAAAAATTATTTGTGTGAAAGCCGGGCATGATGACACAGGCCTGTAATTCCAGTGACTCAGGAGGCTGAGGCAGCAGAAATGCATGGTCAGGACCAGCCTCAGCATTTTAGTCAGACCCTGTCTCAAAATGAAAAATAAAAGGGCAGCGAATGTAGCTCAGTGAAAAAATGCCCCTGAGTTCAGTCTCCAGTACAAACAAAACAAAACAACAACAACAAACAAAACTTGTATAACACTTTATTAAAATAAATATGTATTCCTTTCCTGAGCATGAACAGATGTCAGAATTATTTCAGAGCAGAGGACTATGTTAAAGATTTCTACCTAATCAGCCTCTGATATGTATAGTTTTCCCACACATCATTGTTAATTGATTTTATTTCACTTAGATGTGATTTCTAGTTTTCACTAAAGCTTCCTTCATGGGATAATCATATATTTTTACTAATTTGTAAGATCTATGAAGAAAATTATCTTGTTCATCAAACATCTCTTATGCCCCAGACTTTTTCTGAGAATTCAGGGATAGGTAGAAGTAGCTTCTGAGTAAGTGGGAGCAAATATTCAAACTGAATCCAATCAAGACTAAATAGCCCATCAGCCTCCACCACTGTGAGGGCAGTATCTAATCTAAACTAGAACTGGTGGGGTGCAAAAATGCTAAGAGAAGGCACAAAACAAATCCATTACATTAAGGCCTTAAATGAAAATTTTAAGGGCATAGAGTTTTTGTAAGAAGTCATTAATGTGGGGTGTGATGGTGAACGCCTGTAATCCCAGCAACTGGGGAGGCTGAGACAGGAGGTTGGCAAGTTCAACACCAGCCTCAGCAACCTAGCAAGACCCTAAGCAACTCAGGGAGACACTGTCTCAAAATAAATAAAAAGGGTTGGGGGAGGCTGGAGATATGACTCAGTGGTTAAGTGCCCCTGTGTTCAATCCCAGTACCAAAAAAATAAAAGAAGTCATTAGTGATGATTCATTTAATTTTATTTCTTTCTACATATTCTGGGTTTATGGTCTTATTAGGACTAATTCCAAAACAGACTGGAATAATAAAAAGTAAGTTAATTATGTAACACATTTTGTGAAATGCTTTTCAGAAGATTCAGTTCCATATTTAATGCATTGCTTTAATGTAAGTTTACAGAAGACAGTTGTCAGTTTTATGGGTAAAAAGTTCTATGTTGTTTATATATATTAATAATACTAGAGACTCTTAATGATTCATAAAAGATCAGTATTGAGGGGTCCTGCAACTACCCACTGACTGGCCCCTCAGCAGCCATTATAAAGGTAAATTTGATTCCCCATTCCAGTTTGATTTTGAGATCCTTAAGCCTTTCCCGTACATTGTCTGTATTTGAAGCCTTCTGTGTTTATCCTTGGATTTAATAGCTCTATTAGAATGGTAGCCTGTGTGTTTTGATTCACCATTGTGTCCAGGAACAGTGTCTAGCACGGAGTATTTGTTGAATAGATGGATCAGATTCCGTAGTTTACTACTGTGCGTGCCTACTTGTCAGCGTCTGTGCTGATATACTTTGCCTTACTCCAGCTCCTGTGGATGAAACTCTGCCCTCCACTTGGATCCTAGATGCCATCCCCTCTTACCTGCGAAGAGAAACAGTTCTGGCTTCTCTTGCATCATCATTTTTCTCCTCTTCTGGACCATGTATGTCAGAAACAAACATGCTATAGTTACCATTTCTGTTTTCTTCCCTTTTACAGCTCAAGAGTTAGGTAACTCACTCATGTCTGGCCAGTTGATTTTTGACAAGAGTGCCAACTCTTCAGTGGGGAAACCAGACTTTCTTTTGCATACAGTGCTAAGATAACTGGAATTCCACCTGTTAAAATTTTTTTAAATGAAACTGAATCCTTATTTTATATATACATATAAATATATTTTTATTAGTGCATTATAGTTTTACATAATGATGGGATTAGTTGTCACATATTCCTAGATGCACACAAATTAGCAATACGATTTTGAACCTTTACTTCTTACCATAATATAACAAATAATTCCAAATGGAGCAAAGACTGAAATATAAGAACTAAAACAATAAGAGTTTTGAAGAAATAGTATATCTGTCTTCATGCTTTGGATTTGGCAGAGGGTTTGTAGACATTAACAAAAAAGCATGAGCAACAGAAGAAAAAGATGAATTGCAATTCATCAAAACCAAAAACATTTTTGAATCAAAGGACATATCAAGAGAGTAGCGAGACAACTTACAGAATGGAGAACTTTATAAATTATGTATCTGATAAGGGATTAATAGCCAGGATATGTAACCGATTATTATATAACAATAACTTAAAAAGACAACACAATAAAAAATGGAGAGTGCAGGCTGGAGCAGCGGCTCAGTGGTTATAGCACTTGCCTTGCATGTGCAAGGACCCAGCACCACATGCACAACTAAGTATTAGAGAAACAAAACCCAGGTGAAAAAATAAAGTTCCCACTTCTCTCTCTCTCTCTCTTAAAAAAAAAAAAAAAAAGGAAGAAAGAAAAAAGGAAAAACCACAAGTAGGCAGTGCACTGAAATAGACATTTCTCTAAAAGAGAAAAGATACAAATGTATAGCAAGCACATGAAAAGATATTCAACATCAGGGAAATGCAAATTGAAAACACAATGAAATACCACTTTATATACAATAGAATGACTATAATAAAAAAGAAGGGGGAGGAAATTGTTGGCCAGACTGTAGAGAAACTGGACTCCTTACACATTGCTGGTAGGAATGTAAAATAATGTGGCCACAAGAAAACAATTTGGCAGTTCCTCAAAGAACTAAAAAAGTAATTTTGTATGACAGAGATTCTACTCTGAGATATATATCCAAAAGGACTGAAAGCATGCAGTCACACTTGAAACATGCTGATACTCATTGCAGCAATATTTATGGTAACCAAAAGATGGAACCAACCAGTATCCATTGACTAATTAATTAAATAGATAAATATGATACATACAATGGAATATTATTTATAAGAAAGAATAAAATTCTGAGACATGCTACAACATAGATGAACTTTGAAGATGTTGTGTTAAGGTAAATAAGCCAGATACAAAAGGACAAATGTTGTATGATTCTATCTATATGAAATATCTTGATTAGACAAATTCATAGATAGATTAGGTGTTACCAGGGTGGAGGAAGTAGATGTGGGGAATTATTGTTAATGGTTTAAGAGTTCAGTTTTGAATGATGACAAATCTTGAATGAAAATAGGTTTAGTGGTGATGGCACACTTAAAAAGACTAAAATGACAAAAGAAAAAACAATGGTATTTGTGGTAGTGGGGATTGAACCCAGAGGCCTTTTACCACTGAGCTACATCTCCAGGACTTGTTATTTTTTGTTTTGAGACAGTCTCACTAAGTTGCTCTAAGTTGCTGAGGCTTGTCTGGAACTTGTGATCCTCCTGCCTCAGCCTCCTGAGTAGTTGGGATTATAGGTGTGTGCCACCATGTCCAGCTAGATACTATTTGTGAAATGAAAAGACAAGCCACAGAGAGGGAATATATTTGCAAAGTACATGTCTGATGAAGGACGTTTAGCCAGAACACACAAAGAATACTTAGAACTAAAGTAAGAATGCCACCCTCACTCTAAAAAAAAGAAAAAGATTTAAATTGGGCAAAAGATCTGAACAGATGCTTCACACAGAAAGGAGAAAACAGTACACACCTACATTAGAATGGCTAAAATTTAAATGACTGAAAATACTAAATGTTGACAGGGCTGTGCAACAACTGGAACTTTTGACACATTATTAGTAAGGAATACAACCACTTTGGAAAACAGTTCTTAAAAGGCCAAACATATATATATTTTTTTAATTTTTATTTTTTTTAGAATTTTTTTTTTAAGAAAGGGGACAGTGAGAGAGAAAAAAGCAATTTTTATTTAGTTTTTCATGTGACCTCCATTCCTCTGAGACTTCGTTGTGTACACGTGGTGCTGGGGTTTGAACTCGCGTACTTGCACATGCCAGGCAAGTGCCGTAACCACTCCAGCCCCGCCACCATTTAGTTTGACTCAACAATTCTACTTTTAGGCATTTACTCAAGAGAAATGGGAACTGTGTCCACAAAAAGAATCGTTACACTAATGTTGTAGCAGGTCTGTTCTTAATAATCAGTAGTTAGAAGCAGTGCAAATACCCATCAATAGGTGAATGAATAAACACATTGTTGTATATTCAGACAATGGAATAAGATTTAGCAGAAGGGAATAAACTGTATACACATACAAGAATATGGATTTATCTCAGAAACATACTAATTCATAGAAGCCAGTCACAAAAAATACATTCTCTTATGATTCCATTTACAAGGAGCTGTAATCCGTGATAACCAGACCTGGTTCTAGAGTATAGAAGAAGGGGCACAAGGGAACTTGGTATGTTAATTGACAGTCATTCCATTTATCAAAATTTATTGAAATGTATGTTGAATGCATTCGTATTCTTTGTAAATCAACATCAACAAATTTGATCTGAAGAGAAAGTTCTCTGTATGTCTTTACCTTTCCTATTCGCTCTTGAAACTATTTGACATTCCCCACACTCCACCACAGTTGTTCTTGTCAAGATCACCAGTTACTTTTTGATATTAAAGCCAATGGGAAAATCTTTATCTTTTTGACATTTCCATATCATTTAATATTTGATGACTCTGCCTTTCTTTAAAGTATTTCAAGATAGCAGTACATTGTCCTAATTTTTTTCTCACCCCACCTATTGTGACTTGTAAGTTTTCTGTCGGTTCATCTTTGTACCTCCAATCTCAATTTCATGGGTGCAGTGAGCACAACCTTTGGATCACTTTTCTTTTTTCTTTTTAAGAGAGACAGAGAGAATCAATTTTTATTGAGTTTTTCACGTGGCTTTTGTTATTCTGACACTTAGTTGTGTACGTGGGTGCTGGGGTTTGAACCCATGTACTCGTGTACTCGCACATGCTGGGCAAGCGCCGGAACCGCCAAACCACGGCTCCAGCCCCCTGGATCACTTTTCTTAACTAACTCCCTTAGCAATTGAATCTACTTTGTGACTCACAGTATCTTCTTTATGGTGACAATTCCTAAACTGATACTCAGCTGAGATCTTCCAAAATGTAGGTAGCAGAAGGTGCAAAATGGGTGTTAATGATTACAAGGAGACTTACAGAAACATTTTTGAGTAGACATGAGTTCACCATGAGGTGGTCTGATAGAATGCCTTAACTTTAAAATTGAGATAAGAAAATATAACTGACTCAAAAAAATTGAGCTACTTGGTATTTGCTTAGTAGACACACTGTCTGATGGCATAAAATTGAGCTGCAAAGAAACTCAAACTCATTTTCTTTTGTTTGTTTCTGTTGTGGTATTTTTTATTTAATTTCCCATAATTCTGAAATGACATGTTACCTATGTTTCCATTAATCTATATGAAACATGATTGGGTGATTTTACATTCAAACCTTAAGCCCATTGCTATTAGAGAGGCAGTGTGGATTGATGGCAAGGTCTTAGGCTGTAGACATACTTCAGCATCTTCAACAGCATTGTTTTAGAGGACTTGTTTTAGAGGAAAACAGTTTTCTACTCTTGAGCTAATTTCACCCTCTCATATTAGCAGGTAAAATGAATCTGTTCAAGACCACATAACTAATCAGCAACAGAGCCAGCGCTATAGTTTTACTCAACTCCCAGAACAGTACTTTCCTCTGAACAATCTTTTTTTCATAGCCAGATTGAGACCGTGAAAGAGAAAAAGGAAATTTAACAGAAAAGTGACAGTTTCTAAGAGGAAGACCAGATTTCTCTCCTGTCTACAAATACAATAATTAAGAGCTTTTCATCATTTACATTCTGCAGAAGAAGAGAAATGAGGTCCTAAATATTAACTGTCTAAAGTCTTAGATTGCGTCTGGACTGCTCCATCTGGGCTGCATGCATGTCTCACTACCAAACCAGAGGGAGGTCAGGATGGGAGGTGTGAACCCTCCATTCTCACCCCACCTTATTCCACCCTGCCCCTCTGTAGGCTGGAGGAAGAATGGAGAGAGACCCTGAACTACTGAATACTGCCTTTGTTCTAGGCATTTTATAACTGACAAACCTTTGTCTCAGGCATTTTATCCACTGACAAATCTGCCAGAGACCCAGAAAGGTTAAGTAATTCCATTTGCACAATTACTCAGGTAGTGTGAGGCTCAGGTTTCTCAGGCGCATCCTGTTGGTAGCCCAGGTTCAATCAGCAACTCTGGCTTTTTGCTCCTATTTCCTCTTTTGAAAAGCAAAAGATATATGCTAATCTCTGAAGTCCCTTCTTTTTCTAAAATGTTAAGTGTTCAACTCAGATTCCTAAACTCATTCTGTTGCTGGTGGAGTTTCATTTATACTTCTGTTCTTTGTTATCTAGATTCCTCTCTGGCACTTTTAGCCAGTTCTGCCTTATTGAAGACCTTACTAAAGAGAATTAATGAGCATCTTTAAAAGTCAATTCTGAGGAGATGATCTAAGTACATATAACTAACATGAAACAGCTATTTTCCTGGCAAGATATGATAATGGAGATTTATAGGACAGTTTCTAAGGGATACAAACTCAGAAATAAAACACAGTAATTCATGTGATTAATTATGGCACATGTAGCACTTATTTCATACTATATCAGCTATATTTAAAAATAATAGTGTATTTGTAAATAAACAATATGGATCCTTGTTTGAATTTTCTCAAAGTAAAAGGTATAAGTTCTTAAGATTATTAAACTGTTCATGACAACTAAATAATACCTGGCGTGTTTTCTTATCTGGTAGCAAAACAATTTTAAAGCTGAACTGGAAATTCTTAGCAACTTAAGAACTAAACTTCAAAAATTACACAAACATGATCTCAAACCCCTATTTTAAAAAGCCATATCCGATCTTCTTAAAAATGGGATATACACTTTTTATTTCCAGTGCTAGGGAAAAACTCAGGGCTCTACGCACTGAGCAATATTCCCAGGTGTGATATAAAAATTTTAACAGGGTACTGCAATTCTAAGATGTTTGGAAAAACTTGTATTGTAATATGATAGCTTTCAAAAAGTTTTTTGTATCCTAAATCCATTTTAAATAGTGTGCTTTTAAGAACTAAATCCATTAAAATAGGTTTCTGATTAACACATGTTATGGTTTGGATCTGAGGTGTCTCTCCCCAAGCTCCTATGTTAAAGCAGGAATGTTCACAGGCGAAATGATTAGATTATGAAAGATGTAACCTAATCAGTACATCCTAGTTTGAATGGCCTAACTTGGTGCTAACCACAGGCAAGTGGAGTGTGGCTGGAAGAGGTAGGTCACTGGGGCCATATCGGCCCCTTCCCCTTGCTTTCCTTGCTTCCTAACTGCCTTAAACAATGGAGCAGTATTCCTCTATCATGCACTTCTGCCATAATATTCTCTCTCCTTGGACCCAGAGCAATGGAGTTGACCCACCATGGACTGAACCTCTGACACCAAGAACCAAAATAAATTTTCCTCCTTTAAGTTGCTCTTTTGAGGACCAACTCAACATATAAGTCTTTAACAATTTAGAAGTGCTGATGCCATAGTTCTGTGTTTCCATGTAGTTGTAGAAATGCAATGAGTAGGTAAAATATCACTTTATATATATATATATATATATATATATATATATATATATATATGAATGCTTTAATCATTTATAGTTTGTTTTATTTAAATTCTTACCAATACTGAATCATCAAATATGCTTGAAAAAATTAAGAGGCCACCTAGATAAGGCCAGAGTCTGTTGAATTCCAGGAATTTCTGTAGCTATTGATTATATATCTTATTCTTACATTCATTCTTTGCATACATTAAAAACATAACCATTGTATGATGTAGCAGTTCTACTTCTAGGTGTATATTCAAGGGAAGTACAATTAGTAATTTGAGGTGATTGTCTGTACCCCCATGTTCATTGCAACATGGTTCACACTAGGCCATGGTATGGAAACAACCTATGTGTTCTTTAGCAAATGAGCAGATAAAGTGTGTGTATGGAATGAAATGTTATAGAGTCATAAAAATGATAACAGATGAACTTGGAGGATGTTATGTTAAGTGATATAAGCCAAACAGAAATACAAATAATGTATTGTTTTTAACTTCTATGTGAACTCTAAAAAAGTTGAACTGAAAAAAGTTTCTGTTAGAAGCATAGAATAGAATGGTGGGGGTCAGGGACCAGGGGTGGAAGAAATGGTGAGATGTTGTATAAGGTACAAACTTTCAGTTTATGATCAATAAGTTCTGGGGCGTCAAATGTACAGCATAGTGGCTAATTGTTCACTTGGCATTTACAAAAAGAATAGATTTTAATTGTCCTTGCTACATATACATAAAACATACACACACACACACACACACACACACACACACACAGAACTGTGTGGTGAGAATGTGTTAGTTATTTGTGATAAAAATGCAATGTGTGTGTCAAGTCATTGTATACCTTGAATATGTAATTTTCATTTGTCAATAATAAAGCAGGGGAAAAGTGAATATGTTAAGCATATAAAAATAGATGTGAAATGCATGTAGCTATATTATATGTCTTCGTAATACCAAATGATTGGAAACAACATAAATGTTCAATCATCATTAATTCATTAAATAACTTACTGCAACATACTGTAGTCAGCAGGGTTTTAGTGCCCATAATCTAGTCCTGTATTTGTGAATAAGCTATATTATGGGGCCAAGAGTTAAGGTTGCTAATTGGCTGACCTTAAAATAGGGATTATCTGGGTAGGCCATATGAAATTGCATTGTCTCTTAAGACCAATAAAGGAAGGCACTAGAGTCACTGCTTCAAAGTATGAGAGGGAATTGACAGTTGCTTTCCCCACACAGTTTTTAACTCTAGAGATAAAGTAACCATTGAATACAAGTAACTTCTAGAAATCTTGAATAGCCCTCTAGTAACAGCTAGCAAGGAAATGGGATTTCAGTCCTCAGTCATAAAAAAGTTTCCCCAACAACCTGAATAAGAAAGGAAATAGATTGTTGCCTAAAGCCTTCGGAAAGGAACATCAGTGTTCAGACAGTTTGACCTTGTGAAATGAGCTCAATTAGCTGATGTCTGACCTGTGACAGCTGTGTTAATAAACTTTTGTTGTTGTAATCCATTAAGTCCATAGTAATATGGCAATAGAAAATTATCTGTTAAATGGAATGCTGTGTGGCCAATTTGATGATGCCTGTAGCAGTGATTGGAAAGACGTTTGAAATACATTGTTAAGAAAACAGTAATACATGTAGCGCAAACCCATTCTTCTAAGTGTAGGGTGGACCTATTAAAAATATATGTGGTATAGAAAGAGAAAATTATAAATCCCACATTGTCTCATTCAGCCCTGGTATGAAATTGAAACAGAATCTAGAACTTGCAGGCAAGAATAAGAAAAAACTTGGAGGTTGTTTACCCAAGCACTTAGAGAAGAAAATGTTTAGTCATTATATCTTTAGTCATTATATCTTCTAGCTAGACAGAGCAGGAAAATATTACTAAGTATTTATACAACATTTACCATAACAATTAGGTTAATTCTGTATTTATTTTGTATAACAATTTTGTCTCAATCAGTTTAACTGGAACATGATGTACATGTTCTAAGGACTGTTGATTTATAAACCTGAGAATCTAAAAATGTTACAGAAACTACATTTGTTAAGTATTTACATAAATTGGTAATTTATGTCAAGATTTATATTTTATGCACAAAAGTAATAAGTTACTTTGATTTCATGTATATAGCTATATTTCATTCAGTCTCTTCCAGTCTCTAAAATTTAGGAATTTAAAGAATTTCACATTATTACAATTATTTATACAAGTAACAATTATTTATACAACTCAGGATTTTGAATACATTAAAAAGAAAAACGATTTCATGATTTCCTCAGGGTGACCAAAGTATGGATGACTTGCCTTATTGCTTATGTGTATTTTCTAATTGTTCAATTTTACTTTTATTTTGATAAAAATAATCAAAAAGGAGGAGAAAAGACCTTATTACAGTTTATATTCAATGAATAATTATTCTGAAGAGTGTTACAAAAATATGAAATGCTATCTCAGTACTTGCTGACATCAAAAACAAAATTTTTAAAATATGAGAAAGAAGAGATTTGATAAAAAGCAACTAAACAGTTTTGGGAAAGAACAAAATAGAAGTTTAAAAATTAACGACATGATAATTGTAATTAAATTCCTGATGCTTGAGTTAAAAGTTGAAGAAAACTTGGCAGTAGGAGTGACTGTCTTATCAGAAAATGTTTTATAATAAAGTACAGTAATTATAATTATAATAGCACAATAGAAATAGACAAATCCTACCAGTGGAATAATTTTACAAATATAGGTACGTGTAGAAATAAGTGTTTTAAAAGTAGTTGAAAGCCACTTTGGGAAAATATTTTAACATTTCCACACTGTGTATGAACATGTGAACATTCTGGGACCTAACAGTTCTGTTTGTGGGTAGTGATACAGTTATAAATGTGCACCAAAAGACATGTAGTACAAAAGGATTCATTGTAGCATAAACAACATCAACAACAACAAAAACCCCAGCAAATTACCGAAAACCAACCAAGTGTCTACCCACAGTTTATCTGTAATTGAGCTGTAGTATGTCAATTCAGCTGAAAATTATGGAACGCCAAAGCTGAATGTATTTCAGCTACACACATCATTATGCATGAAACTCAAAAATAAAGTTGAACACAAGAATTTAGACATAGTGTAATTCCATTTACAATCAGGAAAAGCAAGTGATATATTGTTTAAATATATGTATTTTCAATACTGAAGCCAAAAAGAAAGGCAGGGAAATGATTAATGTAAAATTCAAGATAACAACATGAAGAAAATGTTGGAATATACAGCTCTGAGTTCTTGTCCCCACAGTAGCATCAAAAAACAAGCAGGAAGTGAGAGAACCAACTTTATCAGAAATTCGGAAAGCATAGCAACCATGTAAATACTGGATCAAGAAAAAGGCAACTTAAAAATGACAGGAAAGCTTCATGGCATTCCCTGCACCCTGGCCCTCCACCACACACACTCTGGCAGTCTTGATCCCCAACAGGGATCCTGGTCCCTGGTTCACAGCGAACAAGGGCAAACTTTACTTGCAAAGTATCCTATAAATGTGCTCTAATGCTTCAAGGGCTACCTCTACAGACTGATGGAAGATACTCATCTGTCACCTAATTCAGAACTCTGACTACCAAAAAAAAAAAGTATGAAGGAAGAAAACAAATATACAAGGTGAACCAATGACAGGCTTGGGGTAAATAATTATGGTTGTGACATATATTGGATTGCCTGAAATCCAGAAGTAAAAGTTGGGGAGAGTTTCTTAAGGAAATTGGGATACACAGAGGTGCCCATGTAAATAGGGGAATTTACTTATGCCCAGGGCAAGGTGCAAACTCAGTAGAGACCTGAAAAGATCCTAAGCTTTTCTCTCAGGCTGATGCCTAGACTCAGTGCAAGCCTGACCATGTTCAGTTAGTGACCTAGAGGAGAGAATCAGCAAAAAATTGTAAAGCTGATACTTTAAAACTCTGGCATTCAGGGAAATCTCTCTAAAAACATTATACACACTTCAGTAACCATACATGACAAGGAATGTATTTACAAAAACTATCGGGGTGGGGGGCGCTGGAGCGGTGGCTCAGCGGTTTCGACGCTTGCCTGGCAAGCGCGAGGACCCGGGTTCAAACCCCAGCACCACGTATACAACTAAGTGTTAGAGCAACTAAGGCCATGTGAAAAACTAAATGGAGTTGTTTCTCCCTTTCTCTGTCTCTCTCTCTCACTGTCCCTCTCTCTTTAAAAAAACAAAACAAAACAAAAAAACTATCTGGGAAAGTCACTAAGCAAAAAGACTTAGCTTTCAACAATTAAAAAGGAAAAAAAAGGAATTCTGGGGAAAGGGAGAATATGATTTTGAGTGTTACATATTTTCAAATGGTTTTCAACAACAAAAATACAGAGCAAATGAGAAAATAGGAAAGTACAGCCCCCTTAGAGCAATAACATAAATTAATAGAAATCATCCCTAAAGAAGGTCAAACATTGGACTTACTATAAAGACTTTAAAACAACTGTCTTACCAGTTGTGGTAGTACGCACCTGTGATCCCAGCAACTCAGGAAGTGGAGGCAGGAAAATCACAAGTTCAAGGCCAGGCCTGGCAACTTGGACCCTGATCCAAAGAATGGTAGGTGTGGGGGGCTTTCAGGATGTAACTCAGTGGTAGAGCACCCCTGGCTTCAATTCCCAGTATCCCCCTAAACAAAAACAAAAACAACCTTGAAACTTCTAAATATGCTAAAATGGCCAAAGGAAAATTATGAAGTACTGATTATGTCAAATAAACAGGAATTATAAAAAGTTTTAGAGCCAAAATTAATTCCATAGAAGGACCCAGAAGCACATTTCAACAGGCAGGAGAAATGGTTATTGAACCTGAAACAACCATAATTGAAATCATTGAGTCTCTGAAGCAGAAAGAATGAAAGCTTGAAGAGAAACAGAGTCAAAATAGATGAGTGGGTCATTATCAAGCAGATCATCATATACAATATAGATTAGGAGAAGGATAAGAGGAAGAGGAAGCAATTACATTTGAAAAAATGGTTAATAAAATAAATTTTATGAAAGACATGAATCTGAAAACTGGAGTCATCAATATGATAGGCAGACACCCAGAATGCAACAGTTGGCTATACAAAGTTTCTGAAGGGCCAGACAGCATCTAACCAAGCACCTGAACTGCACATGATCAACATCCTGATTGGACACGGAGCACATGATGGCTGAATGTCTCACTGATTGGATACAGAAACTCCCCTCCCTAAAAGTCAGTAGCTTTAAAGGTCACCTCCTGAAACACCACTTAAACCCCGAGAAAGCAGCAACTCAGCAACAACCCACTTGGGATCCTCTCCCTTCTGGGAGTTCAGCTTGCTGTCTGTTTAAAACAATAAACCCTGGTAATTTACTCTTACCCTCCAGTGTCCAAGGGATTTGCTCTTCGTATCTGCAAGACAACATACACCTTGCTGCCTCTCAAATCTATAAATATCAAAAAGTTCAATAAACTCCAAATAGGATGAGCTCAGCAAGACCCAAAAATAGACCCTTTATAAACATTCACAAGACAAAGAAATCATCTGAAAAGTACCAAAAAGACAAGTAACTCACCATGCTACTATTTGATAAGGGTAAATATTTAAAAAACCAATATTATTGCATTTTGAAGTGGTAGCTTCGCTTTTATTACATGAATAAAAAGGATTGCATAAAAATAATTATACATCTGTTGTTAAACACTGGACATGCAGTGTATAACAATACAATTTGTGAAAGTAACAAAAGGTGGGGAGGGACAGCTATAGGAGTAGAGATTTTGTATTCTATTTAACTTATGTTCATGTCAACTTAGATGTTAATATTTTACTGTTAAATGTAATACCCATTGTATATGCTATAAACACACCACACACACACACACACACACACACACACACACACACACTCTACCCATACAGAAATGAAAAGCGAACCAAAATGGCTCATTACAAAAAGTCAACTAAACACAAAAGAAGGCAGTAATGGAGGGAGTAAGGTACAAAAAGATACAGGAAAAAGCAACATGACAACTCCTTATTAGTAATACTTCTTAGATTTTTATTCTTTTTAGTTATATGTACTATTCATATTCATTTTGACATAATTGTAAAATCATGGAATATAATTTACTCTTTCAGTCCTCAGTTCCCTTCCCTTCACTCCTCCCTCCCCTTATTCCCTTCCCTCTGTTCTACTGATATGTCTGCTATTTATTTATAGTTTTTTAAAATTAGTTCCTTGTGGATATACATAAAGGTGAGATTTACTGTGGTATATTCATATATATACGTAGAAAAGTTAGGTTAGATTCATTCCACTGTTCTTCCCTTTTTCCATTCCTCTTCTGTTCTCCTCAGTCCTCTGATCTCTCTCCTGTTTTGCTTATCAGTAATACTTGAAATGTCAATGGATCAACCTCAGTCAAGAGTCAAAGATTGCCAGAATGAATAAAAAAAATAGAAAACATAATTAATAACAAACTATGCTCTCTACCAGAGAATGACTTTAGATCCAAGGAAAGAAACAAGTGAGAGTTAAAGAATTAAAAAATATTCCATACAAATAGCAGCCAAAGAGAGCTGGATGACTATATTAATGTTGGACAAAAGAGACTTCAAGTAAAAAACTATTACAAGAGACAAAGTATGTTGTCATGTATTGAAAATGTGTCAGTTCATCAAGAAGACATAAGTGTACACACACACACACACACACACCAAATAACAAGGTCCCAGAATACATGAAGCAACCATGGACAGAACTGAAAGGAGAAGAGAGTTCAATAATAATGACTGGGGAATACAATACTCCTCTTTCAGTAATGAATAGAATATCTAAAGAGAAGATCAATAAGGAAATGGAGTATGTAAATAACACTATACACAAAATAGAGTTAATAAATATAAGAAGACTGCACCCTATAATAGCAGAATATATGTTATGGTTTTGATACAAGATGCCCCCCCCAAAGCTCATGTGTTAATGTAGGAATATTCAGAACTGAATTGATTAGATCATAGAGCTGTAACCTCATTAGTAGATTAATCCATTTGATAGGTTAATAATTTGGACTACTGGGTGGTTTGTAGGTAGGTTGGGTATGGCTAAAGGAAGTAGATCACTAGGGGTGTGCCCTTTAGGGTTTATATTTTGCTTCTGGCTCCTTTATGCTGGACATACCCCATCCCCTCCTTGCTAATCGCCATAAGCTGACAGCTTTCCTCTTCCATGCCCCTCTGCCATGATACTCTGCCTTATCTTGGGCCCAGAAAAATGGCAATGGAATTGGCTGACCATGGACCTAATCTCTGAAACTGTGAGCTCCGAATAAACTTTTCCTTCTCTAAGTTGTTCTTGTCAGGTATTTTGGTCACAGTGTGAAAAGCTGACTAATAAACGTTCTTTTCAAGTAGGTATTGAACACTATCCAAGATACTCTACAAGTGAGATCACAAAGCAAAACTCCATAATGCAAAGAATGAAATCACGCAATGAATATTCTCCAATCATAACAGAATGGAGCTAGATATTAATAGCAGAAGAAAAACAAAAATTCACAAATATGTGGAGATTGAACAGCAAACTTTTAAACAACCAGTGTGCCAAAGAAGAAATCACAAAGCAAATTGAAAGTACTTGCAGACTAATGAAAAGGAAAAAAAAAAAGTAACATTCTACAAATTACAGGATGCAAGATAGGCAGTGCTTAAAGGGAAATTACAGCTGTCCACACCTATATCAAATAGAAACTACCTTAAATCAATCACCTAACTACACCCTGAGAAACTAGAAAAAGAATAACAAAGAAAACCAAAATCTAGCAGAAGGAGGGGAATAATAAAAATTGGAGCAGAGATAACATAGAGAATTGAAAAATAATAGAAAATAAAACCAAAGTTTGTTCTTTGAAAAAGGTCAACAAGACTATTAGCTAGCCTAACAAGAAGGGAAAAACACACAACGGGGCATTATACCTAAACTTAGAAAAGTATTAAAAAAGGATACAATGATTTCATAACATAAACTTGGAAAGCATAGATGTAATGGACAAAACACTTATGAGCAAAACTATTACCCTAAATTATTCAAGATTAAATGTTAAATCTGAACACACCTATAAGGAGTTAGAAATTGAATCAGCAATGAAAACTGCCCAACAAAGAAAAGTTCAGGATCAGAGTGGCTTCACAGATGAATTCTTTCAAATATTCATAGAAGTGACCCCAATACTTCTCAAACTGTTCCAAAAAAATAAAATAAATAAAATAAAAATTTTATTTATTTTATAATAAAATAAAAATAAAATAATAATTCATTCTTAGAGGCCAGCATTATCCTGATGTCAAAACTCCATAAACATATCATCACAAGAAAAGGAAATTAAAGACTAATACTCTTATGAATACAGATGTAAAGTTCCTTCACGCTCAGACTCTAGGGATACATGTGGACTGAAAGTGATGGGATTGAATAACATATTCCACAAATGGAACCCCAAATAAGCATGAGTAGCCATGTTTTTATTAGATAAATTAGGCTTTAAATCAAAAGCAATAAAAAGAGATGAGGAACATCATTATACAATAAAAACGGGTCATTTCAACAAGAGGAAATAACAGTTATGAACATGCCCCTAATATCAGAGCACCCAAATATTAATAGTCTTAAAGGGAGAGATAGAGACCAATACAAAAACAGCAGGTGAATTTAACAGCCTTTTAAAAAAAAATCAATGGATTGATCATCCAGACAGAAAATCAGCAAACAATGGAATTAAGTTAAACCCTAAACCAAATGGAAATAAGACACCAACTGAACATTCCATCCAACAACTGAAGAATACATATTTTTTTCAACAGCACATGGAACATTCTCCAGTTTATGTCATATGACATATGATAATATGATATGTATCCATCGAACACATCTCAGCAAATTTTTTAAAAATGAAATCAGTACCTTTTCTGACAACAATGCAATTAAACTAGAAACTAATAAGAAAAACTGTGGAAGCTCTAAAAATACATGGAAATGAAATGACTTATTCTTGAAGGAAGAAATAAGGAAAAAAATTTCAAAATTTTGTAGGTGAAAATAGAAACTATTCGAAACATGGGATACAGCAAAAGCAATACTCAGTGGAAGTTCATGGTAACAAACAATGAAGAAAGATCTTAAGCATTCTTATTTTACAGTTTAAGGAACAAAAGAAGAAACAGTTTTAAATGAGCAGAAGAAGATAAGAATTCAAGTAGAAATATACACTAGAAGGACCATAGAAAATATCAAATTAAGGGTTTGTTTTTGAAAAGATAAAGCAAATTGACAAATTTCTAGTTAGACTAAAGGGAAAGAGAAGACGGATCAGAAATGAAAGAGACATTGCAGCTGATACCACAGACGTATTAAGGATCATAAGGGAATAGTATGGACATGTATATGCCAGCAAATTGGATACCTAGAAGAAATGGATAAATTCCTAAAAACACGCATCCTAAAGTGAAAGATAAACCATAAAGAGAAAGGTAAAAGGCATCCAAATCAGAAAGGAAGAAGTAAAACTGCTGTACAGATTACCCAGTCATCTTCTGTATAAATAACCATAAACACTCCACCAAAAAACCATTAGTACAGAAATTCAGTGAAGTTGCAGAATTCAAAATCAATATATAAAATTATTTTCATCTCTGTATTATTTTAGTCAGCGTTTCCTCATTGTGACTAAAATACCAGATAAGTATAATTTAGAGAAAGAAAAGCTTATTTGGGGCTCACAGTTTCAGAGGCCTCAGTCCACAGAAGACCAACTACATTGCTCTGGGCCCAAGATGAGGCAGCACATTGTGGGGGAAGGTTCCAGCAGAGGAGAGCTGCTCACCTCCTGGTGCTCTCAGGAAACAGAGAGGGGGAAGGGAGCACAGGGAAGACACCCTTCCAGGATCTGCGCCCCCTCTCCAGTCCACCACCTCCAGCCACACCCACCTGCTTACAGTTTCCAACTAGTTAGTCTATTCAAACTAGGGTGGACTGATTGGTTACAGCTCTCACAATCCAATAATTTCACCCTGTATTAATAAAGAGATTTGGGGGGACATCTCATATCCAAATTATAGCATATATACTAATAATGAAATATCTAAAAAGGTATTAAAATGGATTCACAATGACATGGAAAATTAAAATGCTTAAGAATAAATTTAGCCATAAAGGTGAAAAATATGTACATTGGAAATTATAAAAAATTAAATTGAGGAAGACATAAACAAATGCAATGATACTTTATGTTCATGAATTGACAGAATAAGTATTGTTAAGTGTCCATGCTGCCTAAGCAATCATGAGCAAGAAGAAACAAACCTGGAGATATCACACCTCCTGATTTCAAAATGTATTATGAAGTGACAGTAATAAAACAGTATACTGCAGCCATTGAAAACTGGTACATAACAAATGGAACAGAATAGAGATCCTTGAAATAAACACACACACATGGGGTCAACTAACCTTTGACAAGGGCACTGAGAAAACTACATAGTGGGGAAAGGAACACCTTTCAATAAATAGTAAAAACTGGATTTCCACATGCAAAAAAATTTATCTTACAGCACACACAAAACTAACTCAAACTGAACTGAGTTAAACAGAAGATCTGAAATTTTGAAATTCCTGGGAAGAAAATCTATAGAGAAAAAACTTCTTTACATTGATTTTGGCAATAATTTTTGGGATTTGATGGCAGAAGCCCAGGCAACAAAAGCAAAAATAAACAGGTGAGAATACCACAAACTAAAAAGTTTCTACAGAATCATGGAAATAATTAACAAAATACAATGCAACCTATGGAATGTGAGAAAGTTTGCGAACTATATCTGGTAAGGGTTTAGTGTCCAAAATACATATGGAGTTTATAGAACTTAAAGGCATAACAAAGAATCTGATGTAAAAATGGACAAAGGACCCAAATAGACATTTTTTTTCAAAGAATACACATAAATGGCCAAGAAGTACATGAAAAGGTGTTCAATATCACTATCCAGGAAAATGCAAATGAAAACCATCATAAAGTATTACCTCACACCTGTGAGGATGACTGTTATCAAAACACAAGAGATAATAAGTGTTGGTGAGCATGTGGGTAAAAGGAAATCCTTGTACACTGTTAGAATGTAAAATATTACAACCATTATGGAAAGTGCCATGGAGGTTCCTAAAAAAATTAAAAAATTGAAAAACCATGTGATTTAGCAATCTTAGTTATTTTGAAGAAATATCTGTACCTCCATGTTTATTGCAGCCTTATTCACAATAGCCAAGACATGGACACAATGCACAATGCGGTGTACACACACACACACACACACACACACACATACACACACACACATTTTTAAAAAGAAGAAAATTTTGGCTTTTGTGAAAACATGGATGAATCACCAGGGCCTTGGGGAAATGGGGAGAGATTTTCCATAAATACAAACTTTCAGTTATAAGATGAAAAAGTTCTGGAGACCTACGTTTAGTACAGTGACTAAGGTTCATAATAATATACTGTACACTTCACATTTGCTAAAAGAGTAAATATTGTGTTCTTGATAAAAATAAGAAAAAGGCCACTTAGAGAGCAATGTATGAAGAGCTGAGAGTGAAGCCAAAGTTACAGTGGAGACCCCAAGAAGTAGAGATGCCCGGAATGTCAAGCACCTGCTAAGGAAAACTTCAGGCAGTGACTCAGGCCAGCCCAAGAGAGAGACAGACCATGTGGGCTGCAGGCAGCAAGAACTTAGGGGCAGGGCTGCCCCAAGCTGGTGGAGCTCAAATCTTGATGCCATATATACCAGATGCCAGAAATGGAACTAAAAGACTTAATGTCTGCCTTGCTGGGTCTTCTTTTTGGTTTTTGACAGTTTGATTATAATGTATTTCAAATGTAGATTTATTTCTTTGGCTTTATTCTGCTTAGATCTCACTGAACTCATATTTCATATTCATGTCTACTATCAAATTTTTGTTTTCAAATGATCTTTTGGACTTTTCTGTTTTCTTTTTGAAACTCTTACAATGCATATTTTCCTATCCTTGCTGGTATCCCTGAGATCCTTTAAGGTCTTCTTATTTTTGTTCAATCTCCTCCTCTGGCTATTCATAGGACTCAATAATTTTGATCGTCTTTCATTCAAGTTTACTGATACTTTTTTCTTCCTGTTCCAATTTGCTTTTGGATCTCTCTGGTGATTCCCACTGCCCCTCCCTTTTCAGTTATTATATTTTTCAGCTCTAGAATTTCTTTTTTTCTCATTATTTTATTTCTTTCTACCGGTACTTTCCCTCTATTCACACTTGCTTTCTTGATTTTCTCCATGTCTTTCTTTAGTTCTTCCTTTTTTTCTGTTAATTCTTTTCTTTATTAAGAAATTTGGTTATTGTATAATCAAATTCCAAAAGTGCATATGCTTATATTCATAAATCATAATCACCCCCCTAGATCCCTCTGTATTCTTCCTCCCTTTCCCCTCCCTCCACTTCAGGTCTTTGAATATATGTAAGACAGTTGTTTTAAGCTCTTTGTCTAGCAAATGGGCCGTCTGGTTTTTCCCAAAGATAACTTTTGTTGACCCATACTTTTTTTGAATGGGTCATACCTCCCACTTCTTTGTTATCCCTTATGATTTTTTATGACAAACTGAACATTCAAATCTTAGAATTCATAACTCTGGAGATACTATTCTCCTCCTCCCCCAGATCTTTCTGATTTAGGTTATGTTTTGTGTTTTCATTGTAGGCTATCTCTGTGCTGGGGGATCAGCCTGAGGGGCAAAGTTAAGGTCTAATATATACTGTCAGATACAAAAATCAGCAATGAGAGCATAGATTCCAAATAATTAGAGGGAGAAAATGTTCCAAACTGTTCATTTGGCTTCTGCAACAGCTTCTATTTGAAGTCTGCTCTTTGGAACACATGTACTGCTATCTGCCACTAGGGTGGGGGTTGGTGAATGTGTAACTGCTGCCAGTCTACAAGCTGAAATGGCCTGAAAATATACACTGTTTACCATCAAAGTGGTCTACTAGAATTGGAAACTTCTGGTAATCTCTAGAGTCCCAAATATTTGCATCAGGCAATTTCTTCCACTGCAATTGTCTGTGTGGGGAGATGGATTTCTGGTGCTTCCTACTTCTCTGTCTTCCTGGAATCATCTTGATTCTTATTTATAATTTCTATCTTATTGATATTCTCATTTGGTTCACATTTCATTTTCCTGCATTCCTTTAGTTCTTTGTGTTTTACTTTAGCTCTTAGAGCATATTTAAAAGTTGTTTTAAAATCTTTATTTTAGTTAGCTTTTCAACTGCTGTGACCCAAAGGCCTGACAAAAACAATTTTAGAGAAGAAAAAGTTTATTTGCCACTGAGGGTTCTGGAGGTCTCAATTCATAGATGGATGACTCCATTACTCTGGGCTTGAGGCAAGGCAGAACATCACGATGGAAGGGTGTAGAAGAAGAAAGCAGCTGAGGACATGACAATCAGGAAGTGGAGAGAGAACTCCACTCAGGAGGGACAAAATATAAACCTCAAAGGAATGCTTCCAGTGACCTACCTCCTTCAGTCACACCTTACCTGTCTACAGTTACTGCTCAATTAATCCATATCAGGGATAAACCTGATGGGCTTTCATAGTCCAATCATTTCACCTCTAAAATTCTTGCATTGTCTAACATATGAGCTTTTGGGGGACACCTTATATCTAAACCATAACAAACCTTATCTAGTAAGTCCAATGCCTGTGTTTCTTCATAAAAGACTCAGTCCCAGAATGGACCATGCTTTCCTGATTTTTACTTTTATTTCCTCCTCTTTCTCCCCATCTTCATCCTTCCATATGGCTTGTAGAGTCTTCATTTTAAAATTGAGCATGTGAAAAATAGACAAATCTCTCAGTCTTTCAAACAAGTCTGAAACACCTGCATTAACTAGCAGGCCCCTGAGTTTTAGGATCAGCTTGGAGTGAAAGGTTAAGATCTTATCAGGTCTTTTCTGGAAATGTGTCTTTTCTGCACTTTGGTGTGTGCCCCTGGCCCCCAATTTCTTTTATATACAAATCTGCTCATTCATCAATTTCCCAGAGTCTTGCCCAGTTTCATTTGGTCTTAGATGTCCTACTATATCTGTCTGCCTGTGATTTCTTGCCTTCAGACGTCTGCTTTCCGCTGCAGTTTCCACGTGTCATGATACCTGCCACTATCTTCTTCTGGTTCCACCAGGATGAGATCAAAATGGTGAGCACTGAGTCAGTGAAGACGGAAACTGGTTTCTTTGGGAGCCCAGAAATAGGTTACAGTGTTACAGATATTTTCTTTTCTGCTCCTTCTAGCCTGAAAAAGGAAACTGGAAACTAGGCTACTTACTCTACGTGGAGGGGTGGAATGGCAAATAAAAATGCCATCAAATCTCCTTTTTACTGGTGAATTCGCCTATCATTTTGTGCACCTAAATATATTTTTTAGTCAGTCTTGTTTTATCTAACTAGAGTTTTTAATTATGGTTTTTTACTGTTTTTATTCAAAAGGTCAATTATTCCAAGGCTCTAAAATCTGTGTTTTCTGTTGGCTTTTTTGTGTATTATTAATACTGGCTTTTTTGTGTATTAGATTTATTCATGGCTTCCAAGTATATAAATCTTTTAAGGAGTAAAACTTAGGACAGCATTTTACCAAACTGGTGTTTCCAAACTAAAGTTGTTTGTAACAGTGATATCCTTCAGGTTTATATGGAAACAACAAATTTAATTAGGGATTCATTTATGTCATTTAATACTTTGTAGTTGGATAAGAATGACCTGACTCTTTACACTGGTATAAATATTTAACTGTATTTTTGTAAAGTAACAAGGAGAGCCTAATTTATTTAAAAATCAGCAATGCGGAACATAAAAACATTTTGCTACCCTTTCCACAAAAAGGAGCCCTCAGCTTTTATTTGATTTATGATATAAGGCTGTGTGTTAACTCACACTTATATAGACTCAGGAAAACCCTACCGTCTTTCTGGAAAACTCAGAGAGGCATTGAAAAAGCACATCATCATGGACCCCGAGTCCATAGAGGACCACATAATTTCAAAGGACAAATTTATCACTCAGATGGCCCCAAACATTCGGAGGAAGTTATAATAATTGGCATATGACCCTGATCAGTCTTTAGATAACATCCCCCAACTTGTAACCTCCATCTTCTATAACAAAGACCAGGAGGAGAGGAAAGAAAAGGAACATAGAGACTGGAAAAAGCTGAGGCACTGGCTATGGCCCTGCAAGGAGTAAGCTTCTGGGATAATAAAGGAGAGAAATGAAATGGACCCCAAGCCACAAAAAGTAACTTATGTCCATTGTAAAAAAGGGGGACATTACCTGCAGGAGTGCCCACAGGCCAAATGACCACAACCAAGGCCCTCTCCTATCTGTAAAGGCAATCAGTATTGGAATAAATGTCCCCAGGGGTGCAGACCCTTGGGTCCAAAGTTCCCCACACAAGCCTGACAGGGCCGAGGTTGACTTTAATGGCTCCCATGACTCCTATTACCGTGCATGAGCCCCAGGTATGCTTCTCCATAGGGAGCCAGAAGGTCAGTTTCCTCTTGGACACTAGCACTAGCCTTTCCATATTTGTCTCTTACCCTTGATCCCCCTCCTCTAATACTGTGACAGTGCAAGGAGTGTCTGAAGGGCCTGTAACTAGAAACTTGACTCTCCCACTAAGCTGTAAATGGGAAAGGATGATATTTTCTCATGCGTTTCTGATAGTCCCAGAGTGTCCTACTCCTTATTAGGGAGAGATTTACTTTCAGAAATTCAGGATTCCATCATGATAAATCTAAGGCCCCTGGGACCACTATGCTCGCATCTATTAAAATGTGATATAAACCTGAAGTATGGGCCACTAAAGGCAGAATTGGGCAAGTAAAAAGCGCAGTTCAGTTAAAATAGCCCTGAAGGATCCCTCTGTCTTTCATGCCAGAGGCAGAAACATGGCATCTACTCCAAGGCCTGAAGGTAATTAATGAAGCAGACATTTCCCTCCACTCTGAGATACCTAATCCTTATACCCTCTCATTTGAGATCCTAGCTACAGCTATTTAGCTTACTATATTAGATGTCTTTTTCTGTACACCCCTAGACTTTCAATTACATTATGTGTTTTTCTTTGAGGAGCCAAATAACAGATATGGTGCTCCCTCTCTTAGAGTCAATGTTAATTTTCATTCTGACATTAACTTATTGATATCTTAGTTCAGCTGATTCATTCCAAATTAAAATATGTTGAACTCCTGATGGTGATGAAGATAGAGCCACCCATGAGAACTCCAGATGCTCTTGAACACTTGAGACGTCCTTTATCATGGACCCCTTAATTGACCCAAACATTCTTAGAAGGAAGCCAAAACTGCTTGCCCCCTTTTCACCCCTTCTCAGCAGGAAGTAGCCAAAGAATGGTTATCAGCCTATTTCTTATCTTTTACAGCAGTAAGTTTCCTTAATTGGGGGGGGGGGAGTAAGACGGAAAAAGTTAGGCAGTGAGAGTAGTTAGAACATTTGAGTTAATCAAGAGAAAACCAGTTCTTTTCCTTTAAGATCAGTTTGACAGCCCCCAATGCTATTGAGAAGGGTCTAGCAAGGTGGTTCCAGATACAGAATTCCCTTCTGCTAAGCCAGGCACCATTCTTTTGATGCCTGAGGTGCAAACCCAAGGCTGGACACAACCAGAATATCCTGCGCCCATGTCCTAAGTTTGGGAAGGGAGAGGATGATCTGCTGCCTCTTCGGCTCTGTCCCCTTCTCTCACTCTGGGGGAGTCTCTCTTCCCTGTGCTTTGCTTTCCATAAAATAAAGTCTGTCTACTTTGCTTGCCTCAGTGTCCTTCAGTTTCATTCTTTGTTTCTGGGGGACATGAACCCAACTTCCACCAAACTGGCATCAGCTATACAATAGTCATTGAAGATCCCAGACATGGACTAAAAATGATTTTTTTTGGGCACATCTTTAGTGCCTTTTACTGGAACACAGAAAATTAAACATAATATATGCATACTGAATAAATAAATACATATATAATATATGCACTATATATACACTCTATCAGCACAGCAATTTAGTCTTAAAAATTCTGAGACACACATGTGAGACCTGGGTAAAGGATGAAATTATATCTTCCCTCCTTCTATACACACCTTTAAACAAACCTAGACTTTGGAATATGCATTATATCAAATCATATCCACTGCATTTTTCTACCCCTTGTAGGATTTCCTTCACATGTGAAGGATCATCATCCAGCTCTACGTAGGTATGTTGAGTTACAGAGATCAGAGATCTCACATACTTGATTGTAAGAAGTCTCTCACTATCAGAAGTGGTTCCTAATATTGAGTCAAATTAAACTATCAAATAAGTTATACATACTGATGAAACTAGAATGAGACAAAAAGATTTTAAATGAGATAATAAAAGTTGAGCCCTTGTATCAGTGACTGGAACCAAAAACATTGTCTATTTATTATCATCAGAATTGTTGAAAATGCATTTTGGGAATTGTCTCCCATGGTCATGACCATTAAGACAATGTATTTAATATATTTGAAAGGAAAGTTCTACTTAGACTCAAAACAGAACTTAATGTGTCCCTAATTACATCAACATTTTGCTGAATTAGGAATAAATAATATTAGTAATTAAATAATATTAACAGCATATTAATTAACAGTATCATTAACCATCAAATTACTCTAGAACATGTAGCATTCAAGACAAAAACTAAACACTGAACTCTGGTCAATGAATTTGTTTCTTGCAGGAGTATAGATTAACAGTTGTGAAAATCCTTTATATGTATGCTGTACTCAGGTTGAAAAAATTAAAAGGATTATGTAGAGTGGGAGCTCAGCTTCTCACTATTGAGGCAGAGTTATAGATAAGCAAGAAGGAAATCCTGGGAAAAAATGTGGTAAAAGGATAATGGCAAATCTTTGTACTAATTTGTCAATAAGTTCCATAAATTTATAATTAAAGATGAAAAAATTTTTAATAATCACCCAGAGAGCATTTGCAGACTGAAGTGAGAAAACAAACAGTAAACCCTAAATTTTAGGTGTAGTCTGAAGAACAGCTTCTGTTTTGATAATATTTGTCAGCTTTCATAATTTAAATATTGTGCTACAAAATGAACTATTTTCAAAGTGTATGGAACACATTATATTTGCCTCATAGGGGAAGGGTAAAGTGATTGACTAAGAGTGTAGGCCTCTTAAGTATCTCTAGAGGATTGTAACCTGGAGCAGCTGGTCTTTCCAGATCCTTTCCATCTATCTCTCCTGCTAGAATCTCAGAGTTCAGGATAAGAGTAAACATAGTCCCTTAGGCCTCACAGCTGCTTGAATTTAAAAGTAGCACTTCAAGCCTATTTTTCCCTCTGGTCTCAAACTGGTTTAGGCACTAGCTCATGTAGTTTGCATTTTAGATGGCTATCAGGCAGATAACTCGCAGGCATTTCCTTCCCTTTTGCAAACAAACTAAGTTGCAAAATGATATTAAAATTTATATTTTTCTATGGTGGTCAAGAAATGATGTGTTTTTCTTGGGCATTTGTGGGTTATGCAGGCTAGTAGTGGACCTGGCATGACTTCTGAGAACAAAGCTCCCACCTGAATTATGTGGATGTCCTTTTCCAGGGGGCTTCTGACGGTCAGCAATCCTGTCTCTCCTTTCTTATACCTGCTGGGATTTATTACTGCATTACCAGCAAGGATGCAAAGACCTTTGTTTGCCACATGCTAAAGACCTAAGGGAATCCAGACTTAGTGGCATTATTGGTATTCCCCTGGCCACTATAACATTTAATGCCCCACAGTAGAAAAGCAGCCTAGAGTCTAAGGGAGAACATTGCCAACTAGTTGTGCCTTATTTGCCTTACATGATTCCCTTTCCTTTAGTTCTTATACTCACAAGCCCATGATTCTATATTATGCTCCTCCATTTGAAGTGGGAGGCAAGCCTGTGAGTGCTCTGGGTGAGACCCCCATTAGAGAAGATAAACAATTGGACTTCCTGAACTAGGAGAGATGAGAAATGGTTTCCTCTGAGACAAAACTTTTTGATTTCTTCCTGTCAGATGAATAGGTTACAAAAGAAAGGGTGTTAAAGCTAGGGGAGGTCTACTTGGCAATCTTTCACAAGAGGCCCCTGTTTAAGAGGTGGACATTGGGGACAGACAGAGTAGAAGCATTTCAGAAGAGGGAGAGATTGCTTGGCTCACACCCTGGGGATTAATGGGTCACCTCTTTCCCAAAGACCTTAGATCAGAACAAGACTTTGTCTTAGGATCCGAGATTCATCAGGTGAGGGTGCCCTCCACCATCGGACCAAGCCAGTCAGAAACAGAAACAGACAGTGGTTGATGCTGGTACCCCAGAGGGCTGTTGGGGCCAGACTTGGGACATGAGCCTTCTTGCAGCACTGGCGAGTTGCCCCAGTCAGGCACCTTCAGTTGCCTCAAGCCTGCCTCTGTCCCACACACCAACTTTCTCCCACAGAAAGGAAACTGGAGCAAGTCAGGACCAACATTCTCAATGCTTAGGTGAATGGAGATCAGTCCTGCCTGCTTAACAAGCCTGTCACCCGAGTCTTAAGATCAGCAGCCATGATAGCTACTGTTAAGTGCCTGGTGTTTAAAGAGTTCATCTACTAAAGAAAAAGCACAGTTATCTTCCTACAAGTTTGTAAAGGCCCAGTTTATGAAGAGAGGGGACTTAGGTCCTTTCTTATGACCCATTCTATGTAAAATATCCTTTTCTCAATGGCTAGAGTCTGATCAGTGAGGAAAGAGGTGTTTGGGAGGAATGAGCATTGGCGGAAGAGTTTGCCTCATATGGAGGTGTATATTTCTGGGGCATTCATTCAGCACCATCCAATCAACTGGCTTCTTGAAGGATACCCCTAAGGGCTTTTGGGAGAGGAGGTCTAGGGAGAAGCCTTTGAGGTCCACCAGGAGGTGGCCCTAGCCAGAAGCAACTGAGGGCAGTTGCTTAACTCCTTTACTCACTCCTCGCATTCAAAGTTGACCAGACGCAGGGGCAACTGTCTATTAACGCCAGACATGTGCCGAGCCGGGATAGAGAAGTTGGAAACGACCCTTATTGAGCCTGACATCCCTGACCCAAAGGCTGGGGATTAGTAACTGTAAAAGGACATGAAACCTGTCATCTGAGACTTAAGACTGGTGGTCGAGCTAATCGCATTTAAGTGACTGACGGATACCCACTTTATTGTCCTTCAGTAAGAAAGAATCAGAAAGGTGCAAGCTGCACCTTGCAGAGAGCTTACCTCACTGGTGATCTTATTCATATCCCAGGTGAACCCCCATCTGATGCCAGTTTGGTGGAAGTCGGGTTTGTGTCCCCTGGAAATGAAGAATGAACTTGAGGGACACTGAGGCCAGCATAGTAGACAGACTTTATTTTATGGAAAGCAAAGCATAGGGAAAAGAGCAGACTCCCCCAGAGTGGGAGAAGGGAACAGGGCAGAAGAGGCAGCTAGGTTTACCCTTTTTATTTGAAGTTCATTGTTGAATTGGTCATCCTCTCCCTTCCCCCAAACCTAGTATGTGGGTGTGGGAAATTCTGGTTGTGTCCAGCCTTGGGTTTATGCCTATAATAACGTGCAAAAGATTTAAATGTAGAAATTTAAATACTTATTGATATTTTCTTCACTAAAGCAATAGCCTATCAATATAAGCAGGTTTGGAAACTATAGTAATTTTTGGATTCTGAAAAAGTAAAATTCAATATATATCTATTTCATTTGGGTTATCAAGTAGATAGAGAAACAAAATATTAGTTAATAATAGACACACTAGAAACTGACAAAAATTCTCAAAATAGGTAAAACAAATCTCCACATTAAAAGAGGCACAAGGAGAGGAGGGAAAATGGCAGCAGAGTCGTGACTTCCGTTTTAGGCTCCTGTACCCAGTTCCCATAAATGGCGCTTCCGCAGCTCCAGGAAGTGTGTGGACCTCTGAACTCACTGAAGCTCAGCCCTGGTCATGTAGAGTCTCATGGAGATGTCCAGAAACATGGAAATTTGGGGACTAGCTCCAGGTGAATTGGAAGAGCTCTCTTGCTCATGCAGGTTCCGCAGCCAGTGGTTGGTGACCACCAAAGCAGTGTCTTTCAGTTCGTGTGTGCGTGTTGTGTGTGTGTGTGTGGGTGGGTGGGGAGGGCAAAATACCAAGTTACCAAGCAAAAGACTTCCATACAGAAAAAGCTTCAAATTCAAAGAAGTGCCCCTGTGGTCTTACCCTCATTCGCTGTGAGCCCTCCATATCAATAGGAGCGCTTGATATCAATACCCTGCATCTCAGCAGCACTCAAGGGAAAGGAGTGGTAGCCACTGTGCCTCTTGGAATGAATAGAGGCAGCTAGGACTTCCCCCACAACCCCCCACAGGAGCCTACTGGGACCCAAAAAGTCTCTCCAGCTGGCGCAAATCTCTGTCTGTCCCGGAAGTTTTTCTTAAAAAACCAAAGAGAATTGGAGTGAGGGGAAAAAAGGATTCTCTCCCCTTCCCTGTGCTCCTTCCACAATTGGGGAAACAAGAGTGTCCTGGGTCAAAATCCGAGGAAATCTTCGGATGAGCTTCACTTGTGAACAGCAGAGGGCGTTCTGCAACCGCATTTCAACCTGACAACTCCAGGAATTTTTTTTTTTTTTTAACTTTGACTTTAACTTAGCATTTGGCTTTGTGTTGCTTCGATCTCACCTTAGCTGTGTCTTTATCAGCTCTGGCAGAACTGAAATATCCACAGACATATTGACTCACAATTTTTTTCCTTTCCTTTTTCTTTCTAATCTCTAACCTACTTTACTATGATTCCTCTACCATTCCACACTCTTCTCAATTGTAAAGACTGTACCTCCACCCCCCACCATTTGAGATCTGAGCTTCTGACCACAATTCATGTTTGTGCTATTTAGCCTCCTGGTAGCATGATGCTCTGTTTCCCCCTTCTATCTCCACTTCAGAAAGTAGCCTAACTCTACTCCTCTCCTTTGCCCCCCTCCTCTGCCTGTCTCTTTTTTCACTTTTTCTCACTGTCCTACATGATCTCTACTTTCTCTCAGTTCTTGTTCCTAATTTGAAAATTCTTCTTTACCCTCTTATCACAATTTCTGTGCCCTTAGGTGTTTATATGCTCACCGCCATTATTTTTTTTCAGTTAAAATAGAAAGATTTTATTGTTTTATTTAGTATAATTGACCCAGTTATTCTCTATACTAAAGACACATCTAAAATTTAATATTTTTAAATTTAAAAAAATTTTAAAGGAGTTGAGTAAATTATACTATCATAAATGCATAGAAAGTAACAATATGATGGGCATGCATTCCTAAACCAGAATTATGCCCACATCAACCACACCCAAGTCTCTTCATTCTTCTATATTTCACCCCTGCAAGTGCTATTAATGTTTGTATTGTGAATTTTCCAGAACTAAATGATTTCGTAAGTATTATTTGGATGCTGGGGGAGGATAAAGAATATGATACATTGTTGATTATCTCCATAGATCCCTCACTATTCTCCCTGCCTCTTATCTGCCCCCACCCACATAAAATGGTCACCCTAGATTATGTGTTGCTATGCTTTTGCAGGGTCTAGTATATGAGCTTGACAACCTTTCACCAAAGAGTTGATTTTGGGTTTTGCTCTAGCTTCCAGAAATGGGTGAAACCTTGAGTCTCTGACTTTGCTGACTTAGCTCTGCATGAGTTTTTCCATTGCATTCATTTACCTTCAAAGGCCAAAATGTTGTTGTTTCTAAATGCTTAGTAGAATTCCATTGTGTATATATACCACAGCTTTTGAATCCATTCATCTAGTTAGGGGCATCTGGGTTGGTTCCATAATTTAGCTATGAAAAATTGAGTTGCTATGAACGTAGATTTTGCTGTGTCACAGTAATGCGATGACTCTAACTCTTCTGGGAAAATACCCAGAAGAGGGATAGCTGGATCATATGGTGGATCCATCACTATTTTTTTTTTTTAAGAGAGAAGGACAGTAAGAGAGAGAGAGAAAGAGAATCAGTTGTTTTTTTTTTTTTCAGTTTTTCATGTGGCTTTCATTGCCCCGACACTTTGTTGTACACACAGTGCTGAGGTGCGAACCTGTGTACTCATGCATGCCAGCCAAATGCCATAACTGCTGAGCCACCACTCCTGTCCATTCCTAATTTTTTGAAGAGTCACCACACTGCTTTCCAGAGTGGTGGTACCAGTCAGCAGTTCCACCACTAGTGCACTAGTTTTCCTGTCTCCAGGCAATCCCTCTAGCATCTGTTATTGCGCTTATATTCTTCATCTTTGCCAATGTGACTGGAGTGAGGCAAAATCTTAATGTAGTTTTGTTTGTATTGCTCAGATTACTTGTGATTTAGAACACTTTCTCATATATCCATTGGCTTTCTCTATTTCCTCTGTTGAGAAGTTGCTGTTTAGCTCTGTAGCCCATTTCTTCATTGGATTGTGTTTTTGATATTAAGTTTTTTGAGTTCTTTGTAAATTTTGATATTAGTCCCCTGTTGGTGGAATCACAGGCCATGATGATCTCCCATTCTGTAGATTTTCTCTTGATAATTTTGACTAATTCCTTAGCTGAGCAAAGGCTTTTTAGTTTAATGGCATCCCACTCATTGGTTTTTGACTAATTCTTTCACTTTGGGAGGATTGTTGAGAAATTTTTGCCTACTCCTGATTGCTAGAGTGTTGATCCTAATTTTTCTTCTAGCAGTTGTATGGTAGCCATTTTAATTCCTAGTTCCTTGATCCATTTTGATTTGGTTTTTGTGCAAGGTGAGAGATAAGGACCTACTTTCAACTTCCTGCAAATACCTTCCAGTCTGTCCAGCACCATTTGTGGAATAAGCTGTCATTCCTCCATGTTATATTTGGATCCCTTTTGTCAAAGATCAGATGATTTAAGATCTGTGGGTTCATCTCAGAGTCTTCTATTCTATTCCATTGGTCTTCATGCCTATTTTGATACCAGTACCATACTGTTTTTGTTACTGCATCTCTACAGTATAGTTTTAGATCTGATATTGCAAATCTACCCATTTCTTCTTTTTTTGTTTAGTAATGTTTTGGCTATTCAGGGTTTTTTTTGTTGTTCAAAATGAATTTGAGAATTTCTTTTTCTCTATCTATAAAGAATGACATTGGAGGGAAGGAGTATGGGGGAATCATCTCAGAAGGAGATCTCTGACCTCCACGAGAAGACCATTTAACACAGGGGTTCTTTTGGAGGAAACATAGAACTATGGGGAATCCAAGGGGGGCATCCATGACATGGCATTAGCCTTGGCTAACTATGTAAATATACATTTGTTCTTGATTGTTTGATAATGATCCCCCCTCAATTGTAACTCCATATTCAACTAATTAAAAAAATGATATTAGTATCTTGATGGGGATTGCATTGAATCTGTATAGCACTTTTGGCGAAATGGCCATTTTAATTATATTAATTCTGCCTAACCAAGAGCATGGAATGTCTTGCCATCTTCTCAGGTCTTCTTATATTTCTTTCTTCAATTTGATAATTTTCATTGTAGAGGTCTTCTACTTCCAATGTTAGATTAATTCCCAAATATTTTATTCTTTTTGAGGATATTGTGAATGGGACTAATCTGCCGACTTCTTCTGCCCTATTGTTGTTAGTGTATAGGAAAGCTATTGAATTATGGGTGTTGATCTTGTAGCCTGCCACTTTACTAATCTGTTTATAAGCTCAAGCAGTTTTCTGGTGGAATTTTTTTTGATCTTCCCGATACAGGATCATGGTGTCAGCAAAAAGGGATAGTCTGACTTCCTCTCTTCCTATTATTCCTTTCATTTCCTTCTCTTGCCTTGTTGCTCCAGCTAGGGTCTTGAGAACTACATTGAATAAAAGTGGTAAGAGCAGACAGCCTTGTCTTGTTCCCAAATTTAGTGAAAATGCTTTCAGTTTTTTTCTGTTTAGTATTATATTAGCTGAGGGTGTGTCACATAGTTAGGTTCCTTTCATCCCTATCTTCTCTAGAGTTTTGAGCATAAATGGGTACTGGATTTTATCAAAGGCCTTTTCTGCATCAATTGAGATGATCATATAGTTTTTGTACTTCATTCTGTTTAAGTGAAGAATCACATTTGTTGATTTGATCCAGCCTTGCATCCATGGAATGAAGTCCACTTGAATGGGATGAATTATCTTCTTGATGTGTTTTTGAATGCAGTTTGCTAGAACTTTAAGGATTTTTGTTATCAAATGGATGGAGATGGAAAGAATTATGCTAAGTGAAGTATCCCAATCTCAGAGACTAAAGGGCCAAATGGTTTCTCTCATCTGTGGATGCTAGAATATATGGGGAAGCAGTAGGGTAGACGGCTAACCTAACAATACTTCAAATTGTATGACTCTCAGAGTAATAGGGGGATGGCTCCCTAGGATACTTGGAGGCATAGGGAGGGGAAGAGGGGAGGGTGTATGAAGAACTCATGGGAGACTGGAGAGTGGGAATATGGGGGAACCATCCTAGAAGCTGATGTCATTCCTCCACGAGATACCCATTTAATGCATGAGTTCTTCTGAGGGAAACTGCAACAGGTGAAACCCCAAAAAATCCATGTTTTGGCATTACCCCTGGATAACAAAGTATATATACATTGATTACTGTTGGTTTGATAATGTTTCCCCCTCAATTGTATCTCTAATACAATCTCTAATACTAATAAAATAAAAAAAATTAGAAAAAAAAAGGATTTTTGTGTTGATGTTCATCAGGGATATTGGTCTGTAATTTTCTTTTTCTTTTTTCTTTTCTATTCTTTTTTATGTATCTTTGTTGGGTTTTGTTATCAGTTATGGTAACCTCATAAAAAGTGTTTGGAAAAGTTCCCTCCTTTTCAATTTCTTGGAATGGCTTAATAAAAAGAGGTGTTAGCTCCTCTTCATAGCTGTAATAAAACTCAGTAGGGAATCCTTCAGGTCGTGGGTTTTACTTTTTAAAGGCTTTTAATTGCTATATGGATTTCAGTACTTGTTATTGAGCTTTTTAGGATTTCAATATCATCCTGGTTCAATTTGGGATGTTGTATGTGTCTAGAAATTTGTCCATATCTTACAGATTATCTAATTTAGAGAAGTATAATTTTTCAAAATATATTCTTATAATCCTTTGAATTTTTGTAGGGTCCATGGTGATTGTTCCCTCTTCATTGGTGATTTTATTTTTCTTCATTTCTCTCCTTCTTTTAGTGAGATTGGCTAGGGATTTGTCAATTTTATTTTATTTTTTTCAAAGAACCAGCTCTATGTTTCATCAATTTTTTTATTGATTTTTTTCCTCAATTTCATTGATTTCAGCTCTCATCTTGATTATTTTCTGTCTTCTGCTGGCTTTGGGCTTAGATTGTTCTTCCTTTTGTTGGGATTTGAGGTGAAGTGTAAGCTTATTTATTCAGAATCTCTCCTGATTTTTTGATGTAAACACTCAGTGCTATAAAATTTCCCCCTATAATGCTTTCTTCCTGTTCCAGAGGTTTCAATAGGTAGTATCCTAATTCTCATTTAAGTATTTCTTGATTTCTTCTGTCATGTCTCCTTGGATCTATTCTTCATTTAATAAGGTATTATTCAATCTCCATGTATATATGTTTTCTTTTATGATTTTTCTTGTAAATTGCTAGGATCATGGCATAATGGTCTGAGAGGATATATGGGACAATATCTACTTTTATTATATTTGCTGAGATTGCCTTTGTGAACTAGAATATAATCTATTTTGGAGAAGGATCCATGTGTTGGTGAAAAGAAGGTATATTCAGTCAATTTGGGGTGGAATATTCTATAGATGTCTGTTAAGTCCATTTGATTTATGGAGTTGTTAAGTCTAGAGATCTCTTTATTGTTGTTTTACTCTGATGATCTATTGGTGTTAGAGGAATATTAAAATCTCCTAGTATTATTGTTTTCAGGTCCACAAGTGTATTATGTCATGGTGTAATTTATCCACATAGTTGGGAGGTGTTGGTGTTTGAACAGCATATATTTACCATGGTTATATCTTACTGTTGTATTGTTCCCTCTGCTAGGATGGAATGGCCTTATCTCTTCTGATTAGTTTGTTTGTAGTCATCACCAACTTGCTTTCTTGGGCTGTATGCCTGCTAGATTTTTTTTCTCATTCTTTCTTTCCCATTCCTTTTTCCCCATTTCATTCAATCTGTGGAAATCATTGCCTGACAGGTGGATCTCCTGTAAGAAGCACATTATTAGATTTTGTTTTTTGATCCAGTCTGGTAATCTGTCTTTTGATTGGTGCATTGAGACCATTCACATTTAGTGTTAGGATAGTTGTGCGGTTATGATTCATAGCCATCATGTTTCATTAGTAAGTTCTGTGTTATCTTGGTTGTCTATTGATAGCATGTACCTTTAATGAATTTGCTCTGTTTGTGGGTTTTGAGGAGTATTTAATTGTTCTTCTATCTGTCATTTATCTTTGAAGGTTCTTTGTAATGCTGGTTTTCTGTTCATAAATGTTGCAAGTTTGATCTTAGCATGAAAAGTTCTTATTTCTCCCTCAATTTTGAAGTTGTGGTCATTGAGATGTTGAAAGATCTCCTTCCAGGATCTTCTTGCTTCTAGATTCTGAGCTGAAAAATCAGATGTCATCCTTATTGGTTTGCCTCTGAATGTGATTTAGTGTTTCTCTCTTGCTTATTTTAGTATTCTTTCCTTAATTTCCCTGATGCATATTTTGAATGTGATGTGTCTCAATGAGCTTCTCATTCATTTATGCCTATTGAGTGTCCTATTAGCTGCCTGGATGTGCATATCTGGTTCTGTTTTTATATGGGAAATTTTTTTTTAATTATTTCATTGAGAATGTTCCTTATACCATTTGTTTGTTTTTTATTTCTTCCAGTATCCCCCATGACTCTTAGACTCTTAGATCGTTTCTTCTAATTTCAACCCAGACATTTTGAAAGTTCTGCTCATGTTTAGTTTTTTTTTGTTTTTTGTTTTTTGTTTTTGTTTTTGTTTTTGTTATCTGTGCGCTCAGCTTACTCAGCCTATTCTCATTGTTGGAAGTTCTTTCTTCTAGACTTTAGGTTCTGTTTTATACAGAAGTTAGTCTATTATTAAATTCTTCCATCCTTCTTCTGATGTGATTGACTACAGATTTTAGCTCCATTACTTCCTTTTTCAATATATCTTTTTTTTTAAGAGAGAAGAACAGAGAGAGAGCGAGAGAGAGACAGAAAGAATCAATTTTTATTGAGTTTTTCACATGGCTTTTATTGCTCTGACACTTAGTTGTATATGTGGGTGCTGGGGTTTAAACCCATGTATTTGCACATGCCAGGCAAGTGCCATAATCACTGAGCCACCCCTTCATCCCTAGTATGTTAATTTTTTTGATAATAGTTTTTCATCTCTAGAGTTTTCTCACTTATCCCCTTCATTAAATCTTCTATTAGTTCATTGCTCCTTTTAATTGATAAATTGTTCTAGATTTTCATCCTACTCCCCATCCTTGGGCTCCTTAGTAAGGGCATTGTTGTTTGAGGTGACCCTCTTCTAGTTTGATTCTTCATCTTCAAATAGCTTCTTCTGGACCTTTGAATTGGGGTCCCTGGTGGAATCAAGACAAGTCTCTGGGTGCTTCTTCCTTGCAGGTCAAAGGGTTGTGTCAAACACCACCTCTCTGATGGCCACCTTCTTGCAGAAAGCTGTTTCTGCCTGGACCCTTGTTTTGTTGCATGTTTTGGATGTAGGTTCCAGAACTTGGGTTTGGAACTTGGTAAGGTTGCTGGGCAGCCTGCTGTGTGGTGAAGCTGTGGTAGTTGTGCATTGTTGTGTCTCAGGGTCCCAGAGATGTGGGATGGGGCAGAATGGACCAGCCTATGTGCTATGCTGGGACCTGGGATCCTTGGTAGTGAGGAGAGGCCCAATATATCTGGACCTGGCAAATGTGCATAACAGCTGGGTTGTGTCCAGACCTGGGGTACTTGGGTTGTCTGGCATGTCTGGTGAGGTGGGGCCAGATTCCTGGGCATGTGCAGATGGGATGCATGGACCAGGTGTGGGCTTTTTCTCACTCCTTAAATTGATGTGTATTCTTGGCCTGAGATCTCTTTTTGGTTGTTCCTTTTTGAGTCCTTATTGCTGAATTGGAGATTTTGTCCTCTCCCTTTCTGGGTTGTGGTATTGTCAAGAAAGTTGAGTTTAGAAGGGAAATTCTTAACCTGTGAACTGTTAGTGTCCCTTAAGATTTCCAGCTTTTCATGAGCTAGTGGGAGACCATCAATATGAACAACGAGTGCTTAAAATAAATGGTATTAAATTGGTTATTTAGTACCTGCTATATGTATTATAATGTTAAATTCCACTTATGAAAGAAATGATAGTGTTAGCCATCACTTTTGGCAACAATAGTATTTAACCATCACCCATGTCAGACTGGAAAGCATAAAGTAGTTTGGCATTCACAGCCATAATGGTTATACAGTTTTAATGATGGGGATTCAAGTTGTATAAACTAGTTAGAGATAAGAGGTGGTAAGCTTACAGACACCTGAGAGAAGAGAATGTGAGAGGAAGTTATAGAGGAGATTGAAATATCCGAGTGTGAACAGAGGGAAATAGAGTTAGTGAAGGATTTGGTGGGGGAGGAATTAGAGAGATAAGAGACAGAGGTACCAAAGTAGAGGAAGGGTAAAAGAGATATTAATAGAATTTATGTGATACCATAAGAAAGGGTAGAAGCAAGTAGAGGAAAACTTTGCACCTGGGGCACAATACAGTTCAAATAGTTAATGTATGTATCAACACCCCAACTCTCAGAAGGCAGGACAAGGATAAGCATTTACACTGAAGAAAATGCTCAGGAATAACGGGAGAATAGAGAGAAAAAGAAAAGGGAGAAAGAGGAAAAAAAAGCAAGAAAAAGTGAACGAACAACAAAAATAAAACTTTATGAAAACAAAACAAAAAACTCGTATGTTTATATGTTCATGAAACAATCAACTTCTTCAGATGGCACACAAATACACATCAAAAACAGGGAAAAAAGAGATTCTTACTGAAAAATTGAAACTATGTAACTGTGTTTATTGAGGTTGTCTCTCCACATGTTGGGAGCAATTGTTCACTGTCTGCCTGAGTTTTGTTACCAGGGTGTTTCAGTCTGAATGTATGTGACAGGATGTCTAGCTCAGTTTCCTGGGCTTTCTGAGTAGAGACTACCTTGAAGAAATCAGGTTAAGGAATGCCCCAAGGTTTGCCTTTATCAGCCTCCCTGGGGATGTGAAATCCAGGTGACTTCCTGGATTTTAGGTGCAGAGGTTTGAATGCAGAGCAATGCTTCCTCTGCTGGTTACATACACAGTCCCTCCAAGTTTTCTGTGCTCAGACTGTGGTTTTTGAGTGCTCCTGTCTCACCTTAGCTTATAATGTGAGTCTTTGTGCTGGGCTTGCTGGTGGACAGGGCTGAGCTAGGCTTCCCTGAACTGCACTGACCCAAATACCCCTGAGCTAAGTAAGATTGGTCCTATCCCACACCACTTCTTCCAGGTTCAGCCTCTGAACCATAGCTGGCTCCTGGCAGAATTGTGGAATAGTATGCTCTGAACTGCTGACTCCCTCCGACCAGAAAGTCTGTTCAAAATGACTTCTGATTCTCCTACTTGGAGGCAGTTGTTCTATGCTTATACATTAGAGGTGCATTAAGGGTGTTTCCAGTTGAGTCCAATGCACAGTTCCTTATAGAACTTGCCTTTTCTGTGGCAAATTGAAGCGCATCTTATGTGTGAGCTCCTCCCTCACTCCCTTGTCAATTGGGAGCAATGGCGGTCACAGCTGCCATGACCTGGCTGGAACAGATAAAATCCCTCTTTTCCACTTGCTGCACCCGAATCTCTGTTCTCCCAAAAATCTCCCCTAACTAGTGCTGTGTTCTGATGATGATTTTCCCCTAAATGTACCTTGCAGCAATGGAGCTATCCTAGAGTTTTTTCATCCCATCATGGAGACAAATGAGAAGTAGCCTTCCTGTAACTTCCCATCTTGGAATCTGACCACCAATTAGTCTTAATAATTTTACATAACTTGCATTGCCAACCTTAATATTGGAAAACATTTCTTCTGTGATTGCCGTTCTTGATATGGGTTATTTGCTTTTAAGTCATCTGCTGACCTACAGTTAAATAAGGTTGTTGCTGGATATAGGTGCTAACCTCTACAATTCCTCTTTTAGGAAGGAACTCTCATTATAATGATTACAGAAGGAGCAAAATAAGCTGTTTTGTGATGTTTATTATATGCATTATATGGTCATACTGATTCTATCTCTTTATCTAGTAAGGTATTTGAAATCGTAACAGTCAATACAAATTCACAGGTTGGGGTGCCTGCTGGAGAACTCAACTATTTTCTCAGAATCCCAACCCAAGTAAGGGGACAAACCCCCCAACCCATTGACAAAATCACACAGGGGAACAACCAGAGAGGAGTCTTGGAATCCACTCCCTGGCATGAATGCATACTACACAATCAGCAAAAAAACAGCAGAATAAACAATTCATTCATACACAAAGGCTCACGCAAACAAGAATTTACTTCATTTAAAGGTCTTGAAGAAATTTTTCAAAAATGAGGAATCAGACTAGAGAAGTTTCATCTTAAACCCACAACTACCCAATCATGGAGCCAAGAATAGGAATGGGATGAAAACCTAGAAAAAACTATCAACAATCTGATTACTAAAATAATCAAAGACCTAAAAGAAGATCTAAGGAAGGAAATAAGAGAGTAAGCACTGGAGATGAAAAATTTCTTTAACAAAGAAATGGATACACTGGAAAGAGAAGTTTTAGACTTAAAATCCTTAGTCAACCAAATCAAAGATTCAATGGAAGAATTTAATAACAGATTAATTTCTTAAGAAAATAGAACCTCAATCCTTGAAGAAAGAACATCTGATAATGAGAACAGGCTAAGTAAGCTTGAATGCATGGATGACTGAAAAGATAAAAATATTACAGAGCATGATCAAGATTTTCCAGAAGTCTTGGATGAAATCAGAAGAAGTAATCTGAGAGAAACAGGGATAGAGGAAAATATCAATATTCAAATGAAAGGCATAAAGAACACTCTAAACAAAATAGTTAAAGAAAATTTCTCCCATATCAGAAATGAATCAGACATCCTCATCCAAGAAGCATATGGGACACCCAATAGACCTCATCAAATGAGAAGTTCATCAAGACACATCATATTCAAAATGTATAACAGAGAAATCAAGGATAGATTATTAAAAGTTGCTAGAGAGAAACACCAAGTCAATATCAGAGGCAAACCAACAAGAATCACCTCTGATTTCTCAGATTAGACCCCGAGAATGAGAAGAGCCTGGAATGGGGTATTCCAATTCTTGAAAGAACACAACTTTCAGCCAAGATTACTATACCTAGCAAAAATCAGCTTCAAATTCAAAAGGGAAATGAAAACATTTCATGATAAGAACAAACTTTTAACATTCATGAACAGAAAACCAGCACTACAAAGAATACTCAAAGACAAACTTCAACTAGAGATACAAGCAAAAAGCTCCCCAAACCCAGAAACAGAGGAAACTCAATAATAGTACACTCTACTAAAAGATAACCAAGTTACCACAAAATACACCAAAAAAATTATGATAGCAGTGAACCACAAACACATATTTATTCCAACATTGAATGTGAATGGTCTCATGGCCCCAATCAAAAGCCAGAGATTAGCAGACTGGATCAAGAAACAAAATCCAACATTATGTTGCTTACAAGAAAAACATCTCATAGCCAAAGATAGCCACAGATTGAAGGTGAAAGGTTGGGGAAAAAAAAATCTACCACACTTATGGCCCAAGAAAGCAAGCCGGTATTGTGACACTTATATGTGACAAAGTAGATTTCAACCAAAAATTAGTCAAAGAGACAAAAATGGCCACTGCATCTTAATAAAGGCCACTCTACATCAAGAAAAAATTACCATAGTAAACAACTATGCCCCAAATACCAACACCTCCAAATATGTGGAAAAAAATACTGTATGACTTAAGACTTCTTATATAGAACCTGACACAATAATACTAGGGTACTATAATACACCACTTTCACAAATACACAGGTCATCAAAGCAAAAAATCAATAAAGATATCTCCAGCCTAAGAAAAGTCTATAAATCAAATAGACTTAACAGACATCACCCCAAATTGGTTGAGTTTACCTTCTTCTCAGTAGCACATGGATCCTTCTCCAAAACAGATCATATTCCAGTCCACAAAGGAAATCTTAGCAAATGCAGAAAAGCTGATATAATCCCATGCATTTATCAGATCATAATGGCATGAGCCTAGCAATTAACAGCAAGAAAAATAAGAGAATGCACATATAAATACATAGAGATTAAATAATATCTTCTTAAATGAAGAATGGATTGAGGAGGACATGAGAGCAAAAATCAAGAAATTCTTGGAAATTAATGATAATGAATACACAACATATCTAAATATTGGGGACAGTATGAAAGCATTCTTTTTTAAAAAAAGCATTCTTAAGAGGAAAATTTATAGCACTGAGTGCTTTCATCAAAAATCTTGAGAAATCATAGATAAACAAGCTTAGGATCCATCTCAAATCCCCACAAAAAGAAGAACAAATCAATCCCAAATCCAGTAGAAGACAGGAAATAATCAAGATTAGAGCAGAAATCAATGAAAAAGAGAATATAAAAGCAGTACAAAGAATCAAGAAAATAACGAGTTGGTTGTTTGAAAAAATAAATAAAACTGACAGACCCCTAGCCAATCTCTCCAAAAGAAAGATCAAAATAAAACAAATTCACAAAATCAGAAAGGAAAATGAAGAGATCATCACTGACCCATCTGAAATCCAGAGGGTTATCAGAATCTCTTTTGAAAAACTATACCCCTACAAGTTGAAAAACCTGGAAGACAGGGACAAATTCCCAGTCATATATTACATTCCCAAATTGACTCAGGAGGATACTGAAAACCTAAACAGACCAATATCAGGTTGTGAAATTGAAATGGCAATTAAAAGTCTTCCAAAAATGAAAAGCCCAGGACCTGATGGATTCTCAGCAGAATTTTATCAGATCTTTACAAAATAACTAACACCTCTTATTAGGCTAGTCCATGAAATTGAAAGGGATGGTACCCTCCCACTTTTTATGAGGCAACCATAACCCTGATGCCAAAACCCTACAAAGACATATTCAGAAAACTACAGACAAATACCCCTGATGAACATAGACAAGAAAAATCCTAAATAAAATTCTAGCAAACCAAATTCAAGAACACATCAAGGGGCTGGAGCGGTGGCTCAGCGGTTTCGGCGCTTGCCTGGCAAGCACGAGGACCCGGGTTCAAATCCCAGCACCACGTACGCAACTGAGTGTTGGAGCAACCAAGGCCATGCGAAAAAACTAAATAAAGTTGTTTCTCTCTTTCTCTCTTTCTCTGTCTCTCTCACTGTCCCTCTCTCTTTAAAAAAAAA